>CAIIXF020000237.1:0-25000 GCA_903813345.2 Owenia fusiformis | reverse complement strand
ATGACGAAGATAATTGATAGAATATTGAAAATGTAAGATTTGACCTAGTTCTTGACTTTTGACCTAGATAAAAAATTGACCTAATTTCCGAGAAACTACATACTGGACCTAAATTGACCATATACAGGTCTTGACTCGATGTCTTCCAGTTAAGGAGAAAACGTGGGTAGAATAATAAAAAGAAGAAGAAGAAGAAGAATACTGGCAAAAACAATAGACTCCAGATTGACATCTGGAGTCTAATCAGAATAATAAAGAAGAAGAATACTGGCAAAAACAATAGACTCCAGATTGACATCTGGAGTCTAATTATGGCCTAATTATCAGTAGCAAGTTCAACGTAAATTAACTTACAATAATGCTAATTTATGATTTTTAGTTGATAATTAAAATATGAAATGTTTGAGGGTGATAGTAAGTGGTAAATTAAAACGTTTTTGTTCTGAAGTAGATTATTGGTTGATAGTTAACATACAGGATGATTATAATGATAAATAGTCGTAAATTAGGTCCATGATTTAGAAATACAAACCCCCTAAATTTAATTTCAAGATGGTGGAAAAAGAAACATGTGAGAGATATTTCTCTCATAAAATTGAGAATTACAACGTGAATGGTTTGTATACTACCATGAAATTTGGTCAACGTTATTATAAGGGTATGTAGAACATGAATACAATGTATGTTAAATCTTATTCACACTTCTGTCTGAAATATTTATGAATTTGATAATCTTTTTTAATCAGATCATATAATTAATCCTAGAATGCAATTTAGGTACTTACATGGGTTACCTACAGTGAGTATATTTCACAAGTAATTCGAATGTGCTCTTCTAAATAATGATTGTTAGATCAAAGACATTTCAAAACATATTTTTGATTATATCTGTTACGGCCTCATTATGTAACATTATAGTCTAATGTTTGTGTTCTGATTTTAGTTGTTGATGGCAATAATGATGTTTTCACATGCTTTTCATGAATCTTAAAAATTTGCAAAATAGAATAGCTTTGAAAAAGAGGGGGAGAAACCCCAGGGTTCAAAGATGACATACGCTTATAATGTAAATCTGTATTGAGATGACATCGTCGCTGATTGGTTTAGCGAGTCGATCGTTGATTGGTTTAAAACTAGGTCAATTTAAAAACTTTGAAAACCAAGATGGAGGGTACGTTTTTGACAAAAGGAGGTGCGCGAAGGAGGAAATCGTATGTCATCAATTGAATCATGGGGTTTTCCCTCCTCTTGCTGTGAAATTTCAATAGTTCAAGTTCAATGTTGTCTGTTCTGAAAGATCCTAATTAAGATGAATATTCCGCACAAAATAGTTCAAGATGAAGCAAAAATCTCCGGGTAAAGGGAAGCAAAAAAGAAGCGAGTCATTTTTGAGAAGTCACAAATCTGACTTAAACCTAACTTACAACTAATTATCAAAAGTAAGTTAGGTGATAATTAGAGATTAACTTACATCAAACTTACGACTAACTTTCAACTTATTTACGTAAATCAGTGACAATCGACCACTACATAGCTCATTTGCATATTGATGGTAGTTAATCGTTAATTAAGTTGCAAATTAAGCGTTAATTAAGTTGATAGTTAGCTCATTTGCATGTGAATTTTTACACCTAACTTTCAACTAATTATCAATAGTAAGTTAGGTGATAATTGGATATGATTTTCCATAGACTTTTTTCAATTGGGTATGTTAAATATAGTGTCAAGATGAAGGTTATGTATAGGGGAACGTAGAAATATAGTCATTGTATGGGCTAGTTCGTTCGAAAATGGCGATATGTACCCCAGAACTTGAATTTTGTGATTTTTTTCAATATTTTTCAATGATTTACAGGAGTGACACCTTATACATATTTAGTCCCGATTCACTTCCCAAACGCCAGATGGCGCTCCAATGGGGTAGGGAAGGAGAAAATGACTTTTTATTCAGAAAACCAAATTACTAACGGTAACCGCTAATCTCCTTACTCGGGACTATATCCTTAGATATTCAAATTAATAGAGCTTCATCTTTCGATTGTAATGACGTAATAACAATGTTGTAGAAAATACATGACTACGCATAGCAACAAAGCTCGATTGTATGACGTCACAACTTATTTCGTAGAATGAGGATGGATCACAGCGAAAAATGATAAAGTATCCTGCCTGGATACTTTCGGGATATTATATGAATATGGAACACATCCTTAAGAATCCGTGATAAATACTCTAGGTATCATGATTTGGGAGATGCATGGATATTATTGAGAGACGGAAAACTAATATCCAGAACTATCTGTCCTGGATACTACTGATATATGTCTCGTTTATTCACGGATACTTCGGGATTCAACTGTTATATCATTCAGATATTCACAAATACGACTGAACATTCAATTATATTTTAGGGATATTTAGGGATAGTTTTGGAATATTAATAAATACGGTCGGGATTTTATACATACAGTAAGGATATTTACGTTCAAATTGACTCAAAAACTCGGAGAGCTATTTCCATTTATAACATGTCCAAATATCTATACAATTTCAAGCTGAGAATACGTTTATATATTTCGAGCATTAATATGTGAAAAGCTCTCTTAGCACAAACTAAACACAATGAGGTTTAATTATGTACAGACAGTGATGTTCTGAAAAAATCATAGGATATCCTATAAATATCTTGCATGTGGTAAAGATGGCTGTATCTTTGTTAGTCATATGAGAAACCGTTGTCACAAATGGCGGACTTAACCGTCGCTTCAACTCTTTAATCACTTGGTTCTCATTTCATGAGATTTTATCGTCGCTAATTCTGTGCATGTATTAAGCTCTTGTGATGATGTATCATATGAAACCCCAATCGCAATTGGGTCGTGAGTCGCTACTTCTTCGATATCGTCAATGACAACGGAATCTGAATTTGAAATAATTTATTAAAACAACGGCATATGGTAATACAGTGTCTGTTGTCCCGTATTTCATTTTGCATAATTTTCTCATCTGAGTAGACTGGTGATCTAATGTGCCTATTAAATACCCCACTTATGTTTTAGAAACTATGGCGCGAAAGCGGGATTTTACAGCAGTTCTCTTTTATCCTGGGCAAGATGAAACAGATAAGGCAGTTATCCATCCGAGGGGATTTTCTCATATGAAGATGTTTAACGCATATGACCCAGTGACTGATGACAATTTACTTGCATTGCAGACGTATGCTAGACAAACAAGGTATACTTGCGTAAATTATATAACTTATAACACGTTTTATGAGAGCAAAGAAATATACGACAGCATTTTATAATTGAGCAGCTAGCTAGGATAATTTTTACTTTTAACGTACAAAATGACATACATTATATGTAGTTGGCATATTAAGCAAAGAAAGATATAAATGCATAGAAAGAATTATGACATTTTCAATAATTCAAATTGTATTCTTTAAGATGAATGTTTTATTTCAAAATGGTGGCCATTTATTGCCGATTATACAGTATATTTACTTTAAGGTAGGGTAATATTGTAAGTTTGCAACAATAAAAACTATTTATTTAAAAAGTTATTTATATTAACAAAAACAAAAGCAAAATAGTATTGAAGCAGTTTCATTTATATTCCACACACATATATGTATGTTTGAAACATCTTTAAATAACTTTTTGATTTCCAAGAAAATGGCCACCCTTTTACACGTGGTAACTTTTTAACAAAAATACGTCACTGGGCTAACTCACGTGTTACCAAGCCATTGTATATTTAAAATTGTGTTACCAAGATACAGTTCCAAAATGCCCGATGCTTTTCAAGAGAAGTCGCAAAGAGGCAACTCAGGTCCGTGCCTGCATTATCGATCATAATAAAGGGCGGTTACAAAATGGTTACAAAACCGAACAACTAAAATTTCAGATATTTCGTTTTGTTTCATAGTGATACTGATGTTTAGTTTAGTAGGAAGTAAGGGGTCCCATGCACCTTAAACACATTCTTCTTACCCCCCTATCACACCAAACTAGTTCTTACCCGTTATTGCCAGTCCTACGAAAACGTTGTAAAACGGGCTCAATCTGGCTGTGGTCGGGAAATATGTCTAAAATAATTAGCTACTTCGTTCTTAAACAGTCTTCAATACGTCCATCTCGTTCGCAGTTCGTTCAGGTCGCACCACGTCGGTGTGCAACGTCGTAGAACGCGTCCCTTAGTCTAGAAGGTCAACATGACCTGATTACAGAACATCGCCATCGAATTTTGAATCGATTCAAAATTCTAAAATCTTCTTCCCGTCTGAGAACGTTCATGAAGTTCGTAAATAGACCTTAGAAAGTTGCAGATACGTTCATTCCGTTCGCACTCAGTTTAAAACCAGTTTTGAAGAACGCAGTGGCAACTTGTTTGGTGTGATAGCTATATTTTTGCCAACTCGTTCATAAGCAATGTTAAATACGTTCTTAATCAGTTTAAACCCGTTTGCAATTAGTTCTACCTCGTTCTCAATACGTCCTCAGACAGTTCAACTCGTTGTTAAAACGTCCCTTGTAGGATTGAAGTACGACGGTTCCGTTCGTAGTACGTCCAGCTCGTCGTTAGTACGTTGTCACTTGTTCTAATTGTAGAACGTATCGACCACGAGAACATTTTGAGCATGTTCTAAGTTCTAGAGGACCTACCCGTTCGAGTACGTTCGATGAAGTTTGTAAATAGACCCCAAACGGTTCTTAGTAGGTCCAGTCCGTTCGTACACAGTTGAAGCCCGTTTTCGAGAACGTAGTGAAAACTAGTTTGGTGTGATAGTAGGGTTAACAATTTTTCATACAGGATATCTACTTTTTATGTTACAGTACTACCATATTGTTATGGCCTCCGTTTTTGTAACAAATTCCTACAACTTCCAATAACTTAACAAATACTGTTTAGACTGACTTCAATTTTTTTCAAATTCATCTACAAGTTTTCAGAAATTCAAATCAGAATTTATATTTAGGGTTTAACCTTCAATGACCCTTTCAAGGTCAAAAAGGTCTGTTTTCAACTTGCTTCAAATTGACCAAATCTTTTTTTCAAAATCATATACAAGTGATCAGAAATTCAAATCTGACTTAAAATTTGACCTTCAATGACCTTTTCAAGGTTAAAAAGGCTCAAAAAGGTATTTTCAACTTGCTTCAATTTGACCAATTTATTTTATTTAAATCGTCTACAGGTCACCAACCTATAGGGGGGGTGACAATTTTTTATTCTTCGATATTATTGAAGTTTTTATCTTGCATGACAAACATAAGAGCTTCATTAATAAACCATTTCTGTTTTTTAAGTTGAAGGGAGATCAGCATTATGGGTTTCACGCCTTTGTCTATATTTTGAAGGGAGAAGATACACAAGCGTACGCGTCAGACAAAGAGGGATTCTGGCGAATCATAATGGTAAATTGGTACTAGTATGTAGAAAACTTTCTGTAATGGTGTTCAGCATCCTTGGTCCAAAGGTATTTTACGATCATGAGGACTTCACTTGAAAGAAACACATATTGTTATAATAAAAACCACACTATACAGTATATAGTACTCCTAGTGAAAGATATGACCGCCTAAAACTGCACTTGCCATACTGCACATGATATTTTATGTCAGATATGATATATAAATGTGTTTATTGAGCAAAATGGTCACATCCTATCACTTATTCCACTACATGACAACAGTATCCATGGACAAAATACCCGAAATCTAATCGCAAAAAGGTAAACTAAGGCGTAAAATTGTCTAAAAATCATCACACAATATAACTTGTACATTGAATATAACACTGACAAAGTTTGATTGTTCTATTACATCACATTTTCATTTTATTTGGTTGCCATGGTTACTAAGGTAGGGTCACACTATTTTATGTTCACATTACTCCTGAATCAATTATATACCTTCAAAGTTATTGGCACTGTGGGCTACATTCTTCCTAGGGCGTTAAATCAAATACGTTTAATCTTCAAATACATGGAACAGTCCATCTTTACCGACTTTATTGAATTCATCGTTAAATTGGCTGATAATTTCCTCACTATTTCACGTAATTAGTTTTTTACTGTTGGAAAGGGATAAAAGTCACATCCAACCAGATCTTGGGAGAATTAGTCCATGGTATGAAATCTCTAGGACGTCTAATAAAGAAGTTGGTAGCACACTATAGCGCAGCGATATTTGACCTTACATTAACATATCTACATATGTCCCCTCATAATTTTTATTATAACTGTTCAATATACTCCCGGCTTTTAGGCTGAATTATGCCTGCCATTAACAGAGGTCAAAAAATCACAAAAAAATAAAATCCCAATTTTTCACAATTTGGAGTATACAATGCAACAGAAAATAATACAAAATGATTTTTAATATATGATTTAGGTCTCTAAGCTATAAGTTTGAGGTTATCTTCTTATCAATACCAATAAATATGTAATCAGTGTATACACGTTTTGTATTGTTTCTCAGGTATTAGTAAGATAAATGCTACAAATTAATCACTTGTATATTGGAATGACAAATGTTTTAATTATGCTAGTTTTTCACAAGATCGGTCTAACAACACTTTTTGAGATATATAACTTTATTCAGCGGTGAAAATTATCAATAAAGGCGGGCCTATTGCTCTTCCTTGACTAATTGGGACTACAGCTAAAATTCTATTTCCCGTAGTTAGATATAGCTCAATTGCTTATAAAACAACCACCAAGACTTGTTAAAATTCATGAATAATTGAGAAAAATTGTTATCATTATCTTCCTAAAATTTGATTGTATCCAGCGGTAAGGTCAAAGAACGAACAGCCATCAGAAAACTTGATGATAGCCACAAGTAACGTCGAGGAAGAATTTCAAGGCGTTCGATTGCATATGACTTTAATTGACTATTAGACATGCCCTTGGAATATATGAACATTCCAATACCTCTGTAACATTTAATTAGATATAAATCTTACTTATTTGTTATTGTATTATGTTTTGTAAAACATGAACAATAATTTGTTTATAGACCCCTTCCGATTATATGGAAAAATTCAGGTAATAAAATGTTTAAATGGTAATAAAACTAATATGTTCCCAATCATAAATAACCTGAATATTCCACATAATTTTGTTGAATCGGCTTGGCTCATATTTGAAAGATCAAACAAAATCTGAAAAACACACTTGCATAATTACACTAATTAAACACCGACATCTACGGTAAAATTAAATAATATATTTTTAAATTATGATAAATTATTTTTGTTCGTATGCCTAGAATAACAGTCTATGTCTTATAAAAATGTATAAAGTTCGAATCAAAATATTTACGTTTTTTGACCCCTTGTGATGAAAGACATTTTTCGGCCCGAAAGCCGGGAGTTTTTTCAGCAAATGGTATTTTAAAAGAATCAAGTCATGTACACCTTCATAATTATTGCTTCAAATGTTGCTGCGCTATAGTGTGCTACGGATCCTTCATATTCGGAAGTCATACCATGGACTAAATGGTGCATGGCTCACACACCGACAACTAATTGTATCAATCATATCTTGTATTAGATTTGCTCGTGTTGGGGCGCATTGTCTGAGAAAACAAACGCCTGATTTCTTCCGGATGGCATGCGGAAGATGTTTTTAAAGAACCTACTTTCAAGACAAAAGAATGTCAGGACACACAGTGACATCATATCTATGACATCACAATGACATGAAAAGTACCTGTAAATAAATTATATTTGTGAAGGAATTCAAGCTTGAATTGTTCAATTCATACATTCAATGCTTAAAAATTAAGACAAAATAATACAAAAAGCACTGAAAAGCCATTCCACCTTGTCTTGACACCAGTTACCAAGGCAACCAAGACAAGAGCGCAATGATGTCATATAGCAATGGAAACCACACAGTTTTAATCTCCGCGAAGGCCAAAAAGGCTTAGAAATCCCCCAGGTCCATTGTTAGCATTATAAGCTGTGACGTCATAATATGCTCAACAGAATTTTTCTTTCCTTAGGAATTTCTGAGACTCTTACTTGACAAATTCAATCGCGTTTGACACGCGAAATAGATTATCATAACACTTGAAATTAAACAGACGTATTGAGCTTAGGGAACTTTATCCACGTTGCTCATATTGTATCGTTCACGCACGTCTGTCATGGTGAACGGAGTTGATTTGTGTTTGTGCTTATGCTATGAGTACCGTAATCCAACACCAAATTCATAACAATACTTTGCACATATGGTGTTCTTGATCAATTATAAAACGCTTACCCCCCCCCCCCCCCATAGTGTTTTATATCAAAATGTGCCTGTTCATGTAGGGGTTCGATTGATCTACATCAAATTATAGGGAGTCAGGTTACTTTTTGAGATATCAGCGTCCATTTATTGTAACTCGCGTTTGCTACTATTTCCTCAATTCTGAGATTACGGGCAAACGCGTAGTTAATATGCTCACGTCGGAACTATTTGACCTACATCGCTATTTTTGCATTCTCAAAATTCATTTCGTTCGTTGCGTACCTTCACTACCTCTCTGACGTTGTTAAAATAGTTCTAAAATTCCCGGGGCACGATCTTAGAAAGCTTCAGAAATTAGTACTTTCTTTATTACGAAATCAACAACGCCAAAACTTTGATATAACATTAATCATGACGTTTACAAATGATTTTACCATCAAAATTGGTAATCAATGTTGTATTTGATGTGTCTTTAGGTAAAAATCTCCGCGGAGCAACAAATTGTAAAATGTCAAGATCGATAATCACTGGGTTCAAACATTACTACACGATTTCAAGATGGCGGTGTCAAAATTTTCTAAAAACGCTTCAAATAATATTATGTTGATTTCTGGCGATTTCATCAGTATCATAACTTGTTATCTAGTAACAAGATAGAGAAATATGTAAGAAATCCAATTTTATCGATTAAAACATCACATCGACATGTTGTATTCGTTTATTAGACGATTAAAATTACGAATATGGGGATGACGTCACTTCAAAACGAACTGCATAGCAACGGTGTTAATAAACAATTTCTGACCTTGCAAATTCCTCAGTATTCATTTTTAACAGTTTGTTACGAATTTCTTAATATTTTTCTTATAAATGAATTCTTACTACATAAGAAATAAACATTTTATTAAATATAACGAATAAGATCAGTAGCAAACGCAAAGAAATATATATTTTTGAAGCAGGTCAAAATATTTAGAAAGGTAAATTTCGCGGGAATTTAAACAACTGCATGAGGTAAGGCACAGGAGGTACGGATGGCACTGGACGAAAGGCTCGGAGACTGCTATTTTTGTAATTCAAATAAAAGTTGAACTCCTCCTCTTTATTTTGATACCAAATAGTGGCATACTAGGTACCCTAGAAGCCAACTATGGCGTTATTTAGAACAATACAATAGGTTTTTAAATGGACTTTTTAAACATTAATCATGACGCCAAAAGGCGGATGGATATGGAACCTCACACCTTGTTATTAGCAATTTAAAAATCACACATGCTTACTGTTTCTGTTGACCTGAATGTGAATCCAAACGATAAAGTATCGCTGCTGCATACAGTGGCACTTAAACTACAGGCTTTTGTTGTTATTAGCTGCTACAGTCTCATCAGCGCACTTCCCATCTTCATTGCTTGTTTCGCCCCATTAAAGTACGTACAAACTCAGATGGGTGGGGAAGCAGGGTGATCAAATCCCACTCACTGATGCAGCCAGCTCTCTCTACAACGCAGCCATAGCCATCTGGATGACCGCTCCGCCACTTGGCTTGTCTCTAAGAGGGCCTTCTTTCTTCTCCTAGGTGGGATCCCAATAGATTTGAACATCCAACTCAAGGATTTTGCAGCTAGTCCTCTGGCTCATACCTCGACTTGGAAACAATGGGTGCTCCAGTCGTTCTGCGTAGCTTCTTGAACTATATCTTGGTACTTGGTCCTTTTCAACTCGAGCTCGTTGGACACCTCGATCCTGTCATCCCAGGGGACTGTTAATTCAACCAAGATGATTGTCCTTGTGGATTCAGACATGATGACAATATCTGGTCTGAGTGTTGTATGTGCCACATGTTGGGGAAATATAAGTCGCTTCCCTACATCCACTAACATCTTCCAGTCAGTTGCCTTGTGAAGAATCCCAGGTTGTGAGGGGTAGTTAATCTTTGACATGGCTGTAGTCTTGGCTGATGCTCCTTCCTTCATGAAGGCTATTAGAGTAGGTGGTTCAGAGTGGGTAGGGTGGTCATTGAGGATTGGGTCTATGTGTCGGGCTATTTCCTTCAGGACTTGATCATGTCGCCATGTAAACCTGCCTTCAGTGAGAGCTACTTTGCATGAGCTGAGGATGTGGTTCAGAGTTGCTGGGCCTCCGCATAGCTCACATGCTGGGTCTTCTATCAGTCCCCATCTTGACAGATTGGTTGGAGTGGGTAGCGTGTCACTGAGTGCACGGAGAAGGAATGACAGAGAGCTTTCAGGAGATTGTAACATCTGGTGCCAAGAAATCTTTCTACTCTCAATGGAGCCCCAGATCATCCATGCGCCTTGACTTCCAAGACTAGTAGCCTTGACGCATCTTCTTTCTTCTTCTGACTTTCTGATCTCATCCTGGACCATCTTTCTTCTTGTCTCTTCGTTAGCTTTGGACCATGGAACTCTGCCATAGCTTCCTAATCCTTTCCTGCCTTCAGCAACTGTACCCACTATGTCGCTGTGACGCAACCTGGCTTCGGCATCTGAAAGCGCGCCTTCAGGGGTCCATTTCCTTCCAGAGGGTGAAGGAATGTTAGTATTCCTGGCGATGGGGTCCTTAGAGTGCTTTAGTAGCATTGAGGTGCGCACTTTGGTGACTTTGTACTCCTCCACCAGGGAGGACACAGGTTATGCTACTGGAGATGATCTGCAATAGAGATTGATGTTACTGAAGGATTTTGGTACGCCCATCCATACTCTGAGGTATTTGTTGATAGTTCTCTCGATCTTCTCAAAGACAGTCAGGGGGAAGTCGTACATGGCGAATGGCCAGTTCAATCTTGGTATAATTCCATGCTGGAAGCACCAAGTTTTCAACTTGCCAGGAAATGTCTTGTTGATAGCTCTTAGCCAGCAGTCGAGCTGCTCCAACGTGTTGATGATGCTGTTCTTGTCAGACAGGTTGTCGTCGTACCACTTACCAAGACACTTGATGGGGTTCTCCTTAATGGTTGGAATCTTCTCTCCTTGCATCTTGATGGATCGAGCTTCCACTTTCCCCTTCAAGATGGTCAAACTTCTTGATTTCTTGGGTTTGAAGGTCAACCGTCCCCAACTTTGCCAGCTCTTCCAGTCGATTAAGGATCCATCGGGTGCCTATCTCTGTATCAGTTGTGACTGTGATGTCGTCCATAAAGGCCCGGCATGGAGGATGTCGAATGCCATCACTTGATTTAGGTCCTTTGCATTCTCTTGTAACTTCTCTAAGCAGGATGTTCATTGCTGTCACGAATATGATCACAGAAACAGTGCAGCCTGCCATGATTCCTCTCTCCAAGGGCTGCCAATCTGTGGTGATTGTTCCTGATGAGAGCCTCATCTGGATGCCTCCAAGATGCTTCATTACAAGATCTATGACATCCTGGGGAACATGGTAGTGGATCAGGGCTGTACTGATGAGTTGATGCGGGACATTTGGGTAGGCCTTGGCTAAATCTAGCCATACAGCTGACAGGTTGGTCTTGTGTTTCTTTGCCTCTACTATGAGTTGTGATATAGCAGCAGTGTGCTCTATGCACCCAGCAAAGCCTGCTATGCCTCCTTTTTGTACAGATGTGTCGATGTACTTGTTCTTCATCAGGAAGAATTAGTAAGTCTCTGAGATATGACTGACCAGAAGATCTTTCCTTCGACGCTGAGCAGAGATATCTCTCTAAACTGGTCAACTGTTGAGGAATGCTCTTCTTTTGGCACAAAGCAGCCTTCTGCAATAAGCCAAGCTTGTGGGAGGTCTTTTTTACGCCACATCACTTTCATGAGTCTCCAAAGTCTGATCACAAGTTTTGGGCAGTGCTTGTAGATCTTGAAGGAAGTACCGCTAGGGCCTGGGGCTGATGCAGCTCTGCCTTTCTTGATGACTTTCTTCACTTCTTCCAGCCTAATCTCGCCTTCTTCAAATAAAAAAGCTGGTTTGGGAGCTGGGATAGACTCTCGGCATTGCTCCCAGGGGAGTGTCTCGGTCTGGATCAGAATGAGCTAGCTTTACTGCCTCTCGAATCTCATCCTTAGAGCTGGTGAGCTTTCCAGATTTCGGCTTGCCCAAAAGGTTCCCAACGTACTGAAAGGGGTTCTCAAAGAACTTCTCCCGTGACTTCCTCTTTTCACGCTGGCGTTTCGGTAGTCTCTCAGTCTGTCTTAATAACTTAAGCCTTGATCTTTACTGGTCTCTGAGCTGACTCAGGCCTTCCTTGCCTGCTCTTGAGGCTGTTTTATAGGCCTTCCTAAGCTGTCTCAGATCATGCCTAATGTTGCCTATCTCTTTCTGACGTCTGCTTGGTCCAGTCGATCTTCTCTTATCCCCTCTGCCTGTCGAGCCTGTGCCAAAGCGCTCTTCACAAACCTCAAACACAAGGCGAACCAGGGTGTTCAGCTTTGACTTGGCATCACCTTTGAGGGCATTGCTGAGAATATCCTCCAGGTCATCATCAAGATTCTTCCACTCCGTACTAGTAGCTGCGGGTAGTTTGAGCTTTGGTTTCCTCTCGCAAACTGGCCCTTTCTCTCTCTCTCTTTAGGTGCTTCAGTGGTCACTTTCAATTCCTCTGCTTGGGCAACTCTGACACTATGGTTTGCATCCGGGTCTGGATTGTCCTCCGTCTGACGGTTGGCTGTATTAGCCTCACTGCGCTGCTTTGGAATTGAGATGGGTGAACACTTAGCCTTTGCTTGGTGAATCCTCACACCATGCCAGTTCTTGAAAGTTCGTCCACATCCTTCGCACAAATCTCGTCGTCCATTGTCGTTTCCTGTAGTTGTCTCCTTTGAAATCCGTCCATTATTTGATGAATCATCCGCCCCCCCCCCCCCTCTCGGATCATCACGGGGGTATGTTCTGACACGTGTATCTAGCCTGTTAATATGAAAAATCGCTACATTATAGCAATTTCAGTGAGAGATATGGGCCCTCAAAATCATGTAATTTTAGCAAAAAATGAAGAAATAACCTGCAATTTTGACGGAATTTCAGAGGGCTTTCTTTCATTCATGACCCTCCACGGGCCTCTGATGACCATTCTTATACTCACAGAAGGGTTGAAAGTGATTTTAAATCATTGTTTGCGCTACGCAGAACGAAAAAAATCGATTCTGTTCTCAGATTCTGCTAGAATATTGGTCTCTGGCCAACTAGCAGACAATTTTAGGCCTCATATTAATGTTTTATGACATCACACTGATTTTTGTCTCTGCAACTTTTTTGGCAAATAAATCATTTTTAGTTCAAAAATGCATAAAAACGTCGGAACTGGCTAAATATGTAAAAAAAATTATCCATTTAGGCTAGAAAGGGTAAATTTGCCCTACCCCAAATACGTCTAAATATGCTAGTCTAACTTTGCCACTGTGACGTCACAAATCTAAACTGACGATTTCCGAGATCATTGAAGAAAATGATATTTCTGACAAACAGCTTCCATTCCCTATATGGCACAACTTCTACTAAGAGTTGCATCATTGACTAAATCTACGATAAAGGCCCCGTGTCCCGAGGATTTTGACTGAAATTTGGCCATTTTCGTCCAAATCTAAGTAAATAGCAGTTTCCCCCACAGCTGTATTTTGAAATAAATATTGCTACAATGTAGCAATTTGAAAATCACACATGCTTACTGTTTCTGTTGGCCTGACACGTGTATCTAGCTTGTAAAAATGAAAAATCGCTACATTGTAGCAATTTCAGTGAGATATGGGCCCTCAAAATCATGTAATTCAGGCAAAAATGAAGAAGAAACCTGCAATTTTGACGGAATTTCATAGGGCTTTCTTTCATTCATGACCCTCCACGGCCCTCTTATGACCATTTTTATACTCACAGAAGGGTTGAAAGTGATTTAAATCATTGTTTGGCCTACACAGAACGAAAAAATCGATCATGTTCTCAGATTCTGCTAGAATATTGGTCTCTGGCCAACTAGCAGACAATTTTAGGAATCATATTAATGTTTTATGACATCACACTGATTTTTGTCTCTGCAATTTTTTTGGCAAATAAATCATTTTTAGTTCAAAAATGCATAAAAACGTCGGAACTGGCTGAATATGTGAAAAAATTATCCATTTAGGCTAGAAAGGGTAAATTTGCCCTACCTCAAATACGTCTAAATATGCTGTTTCTGTTGACCTGACACGTGTATCTAGCCTGTAAAAATAAAAATCGCTGCATTGTAGCAATTTTAGTGAGATATGGGCCCTCAAAATCATGTTATTTTAGTAAAAAATGAAGAAATAACCTGCAATTTTGACGGAATTTCAGAGGGCTTTCTTTCATCCATGACCCTCCACGGGCCTCACATGACCATTTTTATACTCACAGAAGGGTTGAAAGTGATTTTAGATCATTGTTTGGCCTACGCAGAATGAAAAAATCGATTCTGTTCTCAAATTCTGCTGGAATATTGGTCTCTGGCCAACTAGCAGACAATTTTAGGCCTCATATTTAAGAAATATAGACCAAAGAGCAGGGTTTCTAGTTTCGAATAACACCCCGCTGGTCTCGGCACAACCGTTTTCTGTACCCCGAACGACCGAAGGGAGTGAGGGGTTCGAAAGCTTTTGTGCCGAGACCAGCAGGGTGTTATTCGAAACTAGTAACCCTGCTCTGAGGTCTATCTTACGATTCGAACATGAAAACTCACCAGAATAATGCAAAATCTTCAATTTCGTTGTTCATTTCCAATTTTTTCATTTCTACTTCCGGTTAGGCGTTTGGCTGTTCCAATTTGTTTACTTACCTCTTGACCCCGACTTAAGTTTTTTAATTGACATTTCGGCCTATTTTATTGGTTTCACGCATATCTACTACACTGATAATCATTGAAATTAATTCTATATTGCCCAGAATCAAAAAGATCACGGCGGATATCCATATAACGGAGTTATCACTGCATTTTGCTAAGTTCTTACGCCCTCTATACTATTTGAATTAATTTTGCTTTCGCCATCTATTGAGGCATTTAAAAAGCAAACATGTAAACAAAACTTCTGACATTTTAGTAAACATTGTAACTTGTATTAGCCATAAAGTAATAAATACAAAAAAACAATAAAGTTACAACTCATGTACAGTAATCTTGGCCTATGTCTCTTGGTCCTTATCATTGTTTATCAGTTCTTCAGTTTATCAGTTTTAGTTATAATAATTTATGGCAACCTGACAATTTTGAAAATTGTTGTGTGTAGCACTACTTGTAGCACTGCTGTTTGCTACTACAGTTCCTCCTGGTGTAATACTAGTAAGTGGCACTGACATATCTCCTTGATTAGGTGGTACAAGTGCTTTTCTACAATGAAGCACATTTGACAGATCTGTCTTCTTCTCTATAGTAGGAGCCTGTGCATAGTGCTTAAGGCTGCTTGGGTTTCTATGACCAGTTACCAACATAATGTCACGGTCTTTTACACCCGCACGATCCAGAAGAGTGACGCATGTCGCTCGAATACAATGGTTTGTATATTTGCGTGACAGACAAGCAGCCTCTGATATAGTCGCCATCATTGAGGCTAGCTTGTTGTGACCAAGGGGTCTGAAATAATATACAAATGTCTCTTGAACTGGCATTGAAATTTTCTATCAAAACAATTTTCATATGGATTTTTGGATAAAATACTAAATGGCTCTAGTCATGATCAAATAGAGTGTACGAGCCTGGCAAACATTTGTTCATTTATTGCATATGATAAAAAAATCCACATTGCCAAAATAAATCCATTATTACATACCTGTTCATGTACCATGATCCATTAAGCCTATCTTTGGTCACAGTGTCAGGTGTCTGGAAGAAGCTGTTGCATTTCTCGTTAACTTTAGATAGGTAGAACTCAAATGACTCCACACACTCACTTGCTGCCATGATAGGACTTTTATTTGTTTCTCTTGGATCTACCCCTTTATGGGTTTTGTCGTATTCATTAAATGTTTGCTCAACATATTTTTGTCCATTTTCATCAACTTTTACTTCAAACGAATTCACATCGAGTTTTCGTAAACCTTCTCTGCCCCTTCTACCAAAATGTAGACATATGTCAAAGAACACTTTTCTCACCAATACTGTCGAGTTAACTTTCCAATCGGCAAAATAACTGTTCAGTTTCATCATATCTGAATCACTAATGGCGGGTTTATGCGTAGTTTTGTCATTTCCATCACGTCTTATTTTCTTCAGTATTCCTTTCAATACATTATTGGCAGACTGAAAGTCCCTGTCAACAATTATGTTCATTTTTATGTCATGGTTAATCAGATGTCGCTGCAGTCCTGCACGTATAGCGACTAATCCAGACTTACTGTACACTTCGCCTTTACATGTTCTCACAGAAGCATAGAATTTCTTTAATGTAGTGTTCAATTCATCAGGTGTCATTGCCTCAAATGTCACTGCTTCCTCATTTTCTGCCAGCCAACCTGAAAATACAAAAAATCTGTAGATCTATCTAGCCAAAACAAAAAGAATCATGAAAAATAAATGATAAAAAATAAAAAATAAGAAAAAAAGTAGAAAGTATCACATTGCATCTCGATCACAATCCACACTTTGGACTATATATAAAGTGATCTTGATATCTTTGAATTATTTGGCAGTCGAACTTACCTTTGAAAATATTTACACTCCATCTTGTGGCTGCTTTTGTGGAGGGCTCCTCTCTACAGTCTTGTAAGCTGTTGATTTCTGCTTCTTCTACTTCACTATGGCGTTTGACTTTCACTTCCGGGGAACTTACAAGTATATCCTTTATATCCACTTCGCCTAAATCGTTTAACTCATCATCGAAAACATCTGCATCAAAATCTTCAATCAAATCTAAGCAGGCCTGTAAGTGTAAATTCCATGTTGCGAAATCCATAGAGAGCTGTTTGTCTATAAGAAATACAGTGTATCTGTTTGTTCCAGTGTTGTTTGAAACATTAGTAACATACCCCAGCTGATTTTCAATCTTATAGTTTCCATCGGGGTGTTTCAGGTTGCAAGTTACGAAATCTCCGATTGAAAATTTGGGGTCTGGACAATTTTTTGCCATTTTGATTTTGTTTGATTTTGCAGACGAGAGGGGTATGCGAAAAGAACGGAACAGCCTAAACTTCACTGAGTGCACTGAACGAAACACAACGAGTACAGAGCCGGGATTTGATCTCGAATATAACCCATCTGAAGCATTGACTTTGTTTACAGTTTATAGAAGGCGTGAATACAGTCATGTTCGAATAATGTTTTATGACATCACACTGATTTTTGTCTCTGCAACTTTTTTTGGCAAATAAATCATTTTTAGTTGAAAAATGCATAAAAACGTCGGAACTGGCTGAATATGTGAAAAAGGAGCACGTAGGTTATCGCAAACAATTTCAAACGATTGTAGTTAAAATTATGAATATATTCTGATCATGAACATGGGTGTATCTTTTAGATCCATTCATTATCTTCAAGAAAAGTATATTTAATGATAATTTAGTTAATCAGACCGAAGTGATATTGAAGGGGCAATGGACCAATGCAACATACTTTTTCAAAAATGTTGACCTAATTTTCACCCAAAATGCAACCTATTATTATATTGTTAAATGCATAATTAGAATGTGCTTTGAGACATGTTCGATTTCCTAAAAGGAAAATTTGATTGCTCCAGGGACTTTAAAGATATTCAATTTGGATGACCAAAAATGAACTGAAACCAATGGATAGCATGAGATTTTTCAATGGAAAAATAACATGGGGAACACTTATCTTAATGCAATTTAGTTTTTTCTTTCAGGAACTATTTGATACATCAAAATAAAGAATAGTAATGCACTAAACATTGTAAAATGATTGCATTTTTGGTGAAAATGGGGTCAACATCTTTGAAAAAGTATGTTAATGGGTTAATTGTTAGTTAAATATCTCCGAGTTTGTTTGAATTTATTATTATGTGCATAATTTTCTTTGAGATAATGAATTGATCTAAAAGATAAACTTGTCTTCATTGTCAGAAAATAGTCATAATCCAAGATATAACCTTCTGAAATTGTTTGCGATAACCCACGTGCTCCTTTATCCATTTAGGCTAGAAAGGGTTAATTTGCCCTACCCCAAATATGTCTAAATATGCTAGTCTAACTTTGCCACTGTGTCGTCACAAATCTAACCTGACTATCTCAGGGTTTATTGAAGAAAATGATACGTCTGACAAACAGCTTCCATTCCCTATATGGCACATCTTCTACTAAGAGTTGCATCATTGACTAAATCTACGATAAAGGCCCCATGTCCCAAGGATTTTGACTGAAAGTTGACAATATTGCCTTATTCCATACTACTAGATCTTACAAAAGTTCTGACTCCTAACTTGTTCATTTGTACTCATCATTACTGTTTTCATTTAGCACAATTTCCTCTTGACAACAATATCTGTTGGAGTGAAGGATTGTTTTGACCATTCTGGATCCTCAGGGGATATAGTCCCTTCATGCAGTATTGGACTAGGCAGAATGGGTTAAGACTGGTCCCTGTGGGTTCACTGTATATAAAATTTGGCTGGGGTCCTAGGCTGATATGTTCCTATCCAATCTTTCAAATTTGAATGTGTTCCGATATCAACCAAAATAATGCCCAAAAGCCATACCAAATGCCCAAATATAGGACCAGTGCCATACCAAATATCCAAATATGAAAACATGGCCATTCAAAAATGTTCCTCGAGAAGAAGGCAGATCTTCGAGGAAAACAACCAAAAACAACCTCACATTGAGGATATATACTAGATCAATGCCATACATGTACAACAAGTGAGGGGCAACATATTTTTCACGACCATTCCCAAATCCGACCATTGCCATCAAATGTCATAATGAGCAATCATTACAAGGTGGAAGAGTTCATCATTTAATTCATTGCATTATATTAGATGCTATAAAACAGTGAAGACCAATCTTGAAAGATGGGAAGAGATGAAATGTCAACACCTCCATAAGTGAGGGCAGCACTGTTCTGTTTTGGAGAATATCTTATGTGAAACAGCTCATATCGTTATCTATTGATGTAAGTTACAAATGTATTTTTGTAATTCTGCTGTACTTTTACAGATGAACAATTCAACTTTGGATTTTATTGTGTCAGGAATTTCTATATTGTTTCCTATTGAAGAAAACAACATTAAGAACCTCAAATGATGTGAACTCTGTCCCATTAGATGTCAGAAGCTCAACCAAACCCCTGTAGCTGCAAACCTAGGACCAAGTACTGTGTGAAGCTATATTAGCCTTCAATGCGTTTATCGGATCAGATTCCACCAGTGCCTTTCTGAACAAAGGAAAAGGAAAGACGGAAGACAAACAATTTTTAAAGTTGTTTTCTTCAATAGGAAACAATATAGGAATTCCTGATACCATAAAATCCAAAGTTGAATTGTTCACCTGCAAAAATACAGCAGAAATAGAAAACTAACTGCCACTAATGGATAAGGAGATGAGCTGTTTCCCATGAGATACAGAACAAAACAGAACAGTGCTGCCCTACCTTATGAAGGTGTTGACATTTTCTTTCACATTTGAAAACCTATGTATGGACACATTCCCATCAGCCTAAACCCAGCTCTACCAAGCCCAACACTGCATGACTGAACTGTTAATTCCCTGAGGAATCCTTAACACAAACATGGTCAAAAGAATCCTTCTCTAGAATAGAAATTGTTGATATTTTGAATAAAGAGGCAATTTTGGAAGATGAAAACAATAAAGATGAGTAAAAACAAGTTGGGAGTCAGAATATGTGTGAGAACTAGTGGAATGGAATGAGACTACATTGTCAGACATACAGGTTAAATTGCTGAAATTAAGAGCAAAATGATAATTTCTATGGTGTTAAAACTGTATCAAAATTGGACATCTTATATTTATGTGATATCTCAAACACATAGGATAGCGTTTAGCAGAATACATACACAATCCGTGTGATTTCATACACGGTTTGTTCGAGTTTGTACACTTTATGTTTGTAAAATCACACTTGTACATGCGTATTTGTGTATGCATTGTTTAAAAATGACATCGAACAGGGTACACAAGTCGAACAAACTCTTGTGCGGCTCGCACAAACGTTTTCCCCTTCACAAACCATGATGTGCCGATCACACACCTTGATGTACCGATCACACACCTTGATGTACCGATCACACACCTTGATGTAACATAAATTGCTTTCTAGAGATGTTCGAGATTTTGTTCTAAATCTCGCGTTACCTTTGCACTGAACGAAATAACACATCAGCGCGGCAAAAAGATAAAAAGATCTAGTTTGTAGTTTCTCAATATATGGCCACTCTACGTCTCCCCAGACTAGGGCCTGGGGTATCCTATTATATATTTTTAATTTAAAATTTACATTTTATCACATTTCAACGAAGGGCGCCATATTGTAGAAATCAGGATGTAAATATCACGTGACTTCAAATCTCGCACCTTGTGTGAAGTGCAACTTGTTTGTGACAGCCTATGCGAGCGGGAGCCATCCTCTGCGAGTTTGAACTCAATGCGTGTGTAAAATTGACACGTTCGTTCGAAATTTACTTTGATCCATGTGTAATTCTTTCAGTATTCCATGCAACTTATAACACAATCCGTGTGACATTTCAACATTGCTTTTGGATTTTTGGAAAGTGATTTGAGATAGTGCTAACTCTTTGTGTGACACTTGATACAACCAGTGCGTGTGTGAATGAAAATAAGTTATGTAAGAAAATTAACTGTTGGTATAACATGGATTGAAAATGGCACACGATGATGCGAGTTTCGCATATAATGATGCGTATTTCGCATAGTATGATGCGAGTTTCGAATCATATGGTTCGAGTATCGCATCATATAGTTCGATTTTTCCCATACATCATGTAATGTCCAATTTTGATACAAAATAAATTCCATAAATTTTGAGTATTTTGGTATTACATGTTGTGAATTGACCATCCTCAAATGAAGGTAAGACTGAAATAAAAACTTAAGGGCACCATGACGACGAAACATGGTTACCATGGCAATCAAGTAAATGCTAAACTCCAAAGTCTAATACAATACACAAATCTAATTATTTTTTAAGATCTGAAATGATTAAATTCTGCTTAAATTCAAACGTTATAGCATTTATCAATTGAGGAGGTCCAAATTCAACAAAACTCTAGTTACCATGGTAACCAATCAAATTTCAGCTCCCAAAGTAATAATTCAATAAAAGATCAGAAATAATAAGACATATATCTCCCTTATTTCAAAAGTTATAGCATCCATCCAATGTGGGGGTCGGGATTTGTATCTCCATTATCTCAAAAGTTATAGCATCTATCCAATGTGGGAGCTCGAGTCTATGAAATAGACCCCTGTATAAGTCCTGGACCAATACAAGGCCAAAATCCGAGATATTGTGGACTGATCTTTACATAGAATTGTTGCTAATATATAATAAAAGTGTTATATTTATAGTTTAATCCATCCTAACACATTGGTGACAAAATATGCATGAAATGACTCTGTCAGTCCTGAAAAATTGGCCTGAAAATTGACACCCAAAGAGCATGTTTTACCCATTTCCATGGCAACCACTTCACCATGTGACGTGAAATTTGTATCATATATTCAGTGAAATCTAAAAAATCTAAAATCACAAAATCTAAAAGCTGAAAAACTAAGATCTAATAATCCATACAAATATGTAAAATCGGCTGCCGCCTCGCCCAATATTTTTTCTCGAATAGGTATTCTGCCATATCCAGCTCCTGATCATCCAGTATTTGTTTAATATCCCGACGCCAGGAATATATGATGAATTAAAGAGGCTCTATGCCATAGGATAGCACAATCAATACCCCTCTGGACTTTTTTGCATATTGAGTTTCACCACATATATACCAGATCTACTTACCAAATAAGAAGTCCCAAATGACCCTCTTTCAGTGTTAATTTTGAGACTGTACTGGCCGGTCTAATTATTTTCGAAGAAATTAATTCAATCTGAAGTTTGAATATACTGGAAAATTCCTCCTATTGTCTGATTGGTTGAATTTCTTTATCATAAACCTGATTGGCTGCCTGGTTCAAGGCGCTTGTGTGACTCAAGGGGGATTTCCCTCGCTAGCCGAGGAATCGATTGTGTTTAATTCTGGAGTTTGGTTGTTCTGTTGATTATTTCCGATATTTCGGCAATAATATACCCAAAAGTTATTCTCAAGATATATCCATGGTATGTGAGATATTATATGAGCAATAACAATAGGACATCATTAATTGTCTGGGGGAGAAACCTATGGCATAATGCATCTTTAACAGGAATATTTGTGATATACGTCGTCATAAACGTCATCATTTAGATCTGGGGTATAATTCCAGTTACCCCAAAATGCAATTTAGGTTGTATGTGCTAATGAAGGTTAAAACAGAACTTATTTACCTGATATTATGAAGGCCTTCATAAAATGTTATTGTGAAATCCATTGTCATCTTCCAGCCACAGTTCCAATTCATTCCTGAAACTGGAAATTATTGTACAAATATTAAAAAATACATAATTTTAAAGTTCGGAATGGAATCCGAAAATTCTATTTAATAATATATCTTAATTTTAAGCAAGGAAAAGAGAGAACATTTATGTTACAACGGCAGAGAAGATTTAATCTATGTACAAGGGTTGTTCAAACATTTTGCACAAATATATCTAATTATGAAAATAATGAACCAATCACGGTCCATATCATTTTTAAACAATATCACTAAACATGCCCATATTTACTTACATAAACTATCAACTTGAATTTAAGCAATTCCTAGTATTGTTCTCGTGGCAAAAATGAATCTTATACCAATACTTCTCATCTTATTTTCTTTGGAAATGCCAAAGAATGACCGTATACATACTCTTCAAACATCTTGAACAAATCACCTGATTTTATGACGTCATCAAAGTTCTCATATTAATTTATGAACTATTGGAGAATATGACTCAAAATAATAGAGTTGATGCAGAAAACATTGAAAGAATACATGTTAAAGAATGGGAAAACAGAATTACACAAGTTAAAATCATACATGCATTAAGACATTGCATACGATGACTCCTATAGGCATTACTAAGTATTCCAAGATGGAATAAGACAAAGGGAAATGTATTGAAGGTAGCTGTAGTTATCAGAAGGCTTGGCATCCTATAGGTGAGAGGGTTCAGACATGGTTTCAAAGACTGGTGGACAGAATGCTAAAAGTAATGCATTCCTGATACGGAAGACTACACAAGAACTCTATATTTTGATTGATTAAAAGTCAATTATAACATAACCTGTCTAACTGTTCAAAGAACACAGATTGACCGAACAATTTCAGCTTTTCAAGGCATTCACACGATTAATTCAATTTAGTGACGTCATGTGGACCATGAGACCATTGGTTCACATTTTAAAGTCAATGTATCTCAAGAAGTATATTGTGTATGGTCCTGAAATTTCAGATTTGAATGTAAGACAGATGATACTATATCTGTAAGAAATTAATGTGAAAACTAGACTTTTAAGATTGCAAGCAATCTCACGGAGGCCCTCTTAGGCATTTTTGACAATTTGAAGGTCAACTAAGGGTCAAATGTCAAATTTGAGGTCAGATGTGAACTCCTGAGAACTTGTAGATGATTTAAAAAAAGATTTGGTCAATTTGAAGCGAACTTAAATTTGACCTTGAAAAATTTCGAAATTGACCTTCTTTTACTTTTGAACTGTTATATCTCAAACTGGGACAAAATTCTATTAGATAGTCAATTGCTAATATGTGTAGAACCCTTAGAATGTGTATATTTCGACTTCTGATTGAAAATATTGATTTGTAGTCTCGAACTTGGAGAAACTTAGATAGCACAGTCGGTGACCTTATTCGATGACCTTGACCTTTAAAGGTGCTACAAATAGTGCAGGGGGGCCATTCAACGATCATCGACAAGTGTCAAAATATATTTAGGTTTGGATATTTCATCAAGACTAACATATATTTTCATTATCTACAAAGAAACCCTCTGCACTTGGTGAAATCAATGAAATAATATATAAAGAGATGTTTTATTTTCGGATATTTGTGTAAAAAGATGCGTAATAATACAGTATTTCCATTCAGTATTGTAATTATTATATTATATTATGAAGGAAAAAAATATAATCAGCATAATATACTCTATTATATAGAGATTAATATAATATAATTAGAAATAAGTGAGATCCAAATATGATGATTGCAGTTAATTTAGATTTTTTTCTATTCTAAAAAATATTATTTTCTAGTATTTTCCAATCTAAACAGAATATATCAAATTATATTGTATTATTTGGGTTCTAAAAAATATTATACGCGATTATTCTCGCCAAACTTGATGTGCAATCCATCTGGTTAATTACTTAACCAAACAAAACAAAAAATGCACAGCATGGCAGTTAATAGGATTAACCGTTCTACTGGCCTTCTCATCTCCATTACTTACAAATGTCACACATACATTTTATTTTGATTGTTCTATTTCTATTTGAAACATATTTACAAAATAAATATTTAGAAGAAATTAATAAATTTAATTTGATTTAAATTAATGTTAACAATGGAGTAAACATGTGAAGAAAAGTCATCAATTAAAAATCAAAAAATTAACTTTCCAATGAGTTAATCAATTCAATCCAAATTTTAACACAATGTTAATCATAGAAAGAGTGACACTATACCATCAAATAAATATGAAAAACTTAATTT
>CAIIXF020000236.1:0-100817 GCA_903813345.2 Owenia fusiformis | reverse complement strand
AATACAATCAGACGATTACATGACATCTCCCTTTTTTCTTTTTGAAGTATTTTATGAGTCTATGTTTAAATGTTCAAAAGTGTCTACAATTTTGAGAGTCTTCATCTGTAGATATATATATAGCAGGGTATAAAGTCAATATTCACTGCTTATGAGTCCATGTCTCAAACCTGTATTCACCATGTGCACTTATCATGTTGAATACGGTAGTAGAAAATACTGTATGCTGATTTTGTTTTTCTTATACACATCTCTAACAAAAGATTGTCTTACATATAATCAATACAAATGTTTAAAATAAAACATGCATTATAAAACGTAATCCACACCAATCTGTGTTGTTTGAACATTTTATACAGATCATTATCTAAACAAACTGTTAACTATGTGTACATTATTATGAGCTTTAGTCATTTAATGTCTGAATGTACACTACTGTCTTTTGAATCTTGACAGTCTATATGCATGAAAAGTACTATTTCAAGTTTCATAGTCTTTGAGCCATTTTGGCTGATTTACAATCCTCTTTGATTTCCTTAATGGAGAACTAGAACTTGGTTCAGTGATAACAGAGCTATGAGAGACTGGTGTAGTATTACTAGTAAGTGGAACATTATTAGTATTTTGACCACCACTATCCATCCCTCCCTCCTTGGGATGTTTGCTTGACAAAAACACCATTGGTTTAAGCATGTTAGAACCCCGTTCAGGAGTAGGAGTAGGATCATGGCCTGTTGGCATCAAATGTCTACGATTTCTCCTGAACAAAGTTCCACTGTCACTTTTGATAATGTATGACCTAGGAGTGTGAGCTTGATTGAGAACCTTATATGGTTTACTCCATGCCTTTTCCTGATCAAGCTTCACTCTCACAGACTGTCCAGGGGACAGTTTCTCAAGTTTTCTTGCACTATGAGATCTGTTAAAATGTTTGGCATACAGTGATTTTGCTTTAGCATCATTGTTCTGAACTTCCTGTTTATCAGGCCAATTTGGGTTTAGATTCTCAGGCGAAACTGGCAGTTTAGTTCTGATTTGTCTACCATAGAGTAATTGACTTGGCGTTTTACCTGTAGAACTGACTGGAGTGGCCCGATAATTCATAAGGGAGCTTAAGGGGTCTTCTGATTTGAGAATACGTTTGGCAGTTTGGACGGCTCTTTCTGCGAGACCGTTACTTTGACTGTATCTGGGACTTGATGTTACATGTTTAAAATCAAACTCTTTTGCGAAATCTGCAAATTGTTTTGAGCTAAACTGTGGTCCATTATCTGATACTAACACTTCAGGGATACCATTCCTGGCAAATATCTTTTTGAGTTTGTTTATGATTTGAGTTGTTGTGACACTACCCCTAACATGAGCAATTTCTAGATAGCGAGAATAGTAATCAACTGTGACTAAATATTGCTTCTTGAAGCATTCACATAAATCAGTTGCTAATTGTTGCCAGGGGCGATCTGGTAATTTTGTTGGAATTAATGGTTCACTTCTCTGTTTAGGTTTCAAAATTTGGCAGTGCTTACATTTGGCCACCAATTCTTTGATTTGTGATGTAAGCCCTGGCCACCATACTGTCGCATTTGCGCGTTCACGGCATTTGTGAATTCCGAAGTGACCCTCGTGAATTTGATCAAGAATATTACTGCGACATGCAGCCGGTATAGTGATACGGTTACCATACATAAGTATGTCATTGACAACACTCAAGGATTCTCTACAATCATAGTATCGCTTGGCAACTTCTTTCACGTCTTTGTAATATTCCGGCCAACCATGAAGAACATAATTCATGACTGTTGAGATTTCGGGATCAATCTGTGACAAGTCACGAATATTCTCAAGACGCGACTTCGCGACTGGTAGGTTATCATATATGAAACTCTCATATTCCGTCACACTTTCTACAGTGTTTGATTCCATGCTACTAAGCGGTTTTCTAGACAATGTGTCTGCTATGACTAATGTCTTTCCGGGTCTGTATTCAGCGATACAATTAAACCTCATGAGACGAATTAGCATTCTCTGGCATCGCACCGGTGTTTGATCAAGATCCTTTTGATTTATAATTGGCACCAGAGGTTTGTGATCAGTCACATATACAAATGATTCTAGTCCGACCAAATACTGACTGAATTTTTCCATTGACCACACCCCTGCCAAAAGTTCCTTTTCAATTTGAGCATAGCGGCGTTCGGCATCAGTTAATGAACGAGAACAGTAATGAACAGGAAACCAATCTGTTCCATGCTGTTGCTCTAAGACACCGCCTAACCCGTAACAGCTACTGTCAGCACTAACACGCGATGGCTTATTGATGTCGTAGTATTTTAGAACAGGCTTACTACTTACCTTCTGTTTCACTGTTTCAAAGGCATCCATTTGTGCTTTTCCCCATGTCCAAATTGTGTCTTTTCTCAAAAGTTCATTCAATGGGTGAAGCATTGTAGATAAGTTTGGTATAAACCTACCTATCCAATTTATCATGCCTAAGAATCGTCGTAATTCTTCAACATTTTCAGGAATTTCCATTTCCACTATCGCGGCGACTTTGGCTGGGTCTGGCGAGACTCCATTAGCGCTAATTTTATGCCCTAAAAATACGAGCTCAGGCTTCCGGTAATGACACTTCGCCTTGTTGAGAACTAGACCGGACTGTTTGATTTCCTGTAAGACTTGTTTGAGATTTTTATCATGATCTTCAACATTCTTACCATGAACGATAATATCATCCATGAATACTGCTACTCCAGGGCAATTTTGCAAAATGCGCGACATTTCTCTTTGAAAGATTTCTGGAGCAAGTGATATGCCTTGTGGCATCTTCTTGTATACATAACGACCGAAGGGTGTTATAAACGTTGTTAAACGCTGACTTACCTCGCTAAGTGGCACTTGATGAAAACCTCCTGTGGCGTCGAGGGTTGAAAAGACAGAACTTCCCGAAAGTTTCTGTAATATACAGTCAATGGTTGGTAAGACAAATCTCTCGCGCTTAACGGATTTATTAAGTTTTCTAAAGTCAACCGTCACGCGAATTTTTCCTGATTTTGAAACTACCGGGACCATGGGTGAACACCACTCAGTAGGCTCAGTTATCTTGGCAATAACACCATTGGATTCCATTGATTCGAGTTTTTCTTGTAATGGTTTCATTATAGGAAATGGAACGCGCCTAGGTACCACAACAGCATATGGTTCAGCATCTTGCTTCAACTCAATTTTGACAGGCTCACATTTCATTGTACCCACTTCCCCATACAATTCATTATCATTTATGGGGTCTTTTACATGACCTGGCATTTCAGAAGTATTGTTACTAGGGGGCATTGGAATTTTATTTCTATGGTTACCAGGATCAGAACCATTTTTACCTGCCTCGCTCTGAGAGGTCTGAGTTACAACATGTACATTTTTAGTAACTAGATTCAACATTTTAGCAGATCTGCGACATAATAAGTTATCACACTTTGGCCCATTTAATACAAATATTCTCATTGAGAATTTGGTACCATCAAGATTGCTATTTGTTATAAAATAACCTCTTGTATCTATTACCCCACCTACTGACTTCAGTGGAGGACCATCATGCCTTTGTAACCTAGGTTTTGGTGTAAGGCATTCATATGCTTTGTTACTCATAACATTTACATCAGCGCCTGTGTCGATCTTGAAACTCATCAATTTACCACAAATGGGTAAGGTCACACGCCATGGTGGCTCTGTGTGCCTATCTACAATCAGTGACTTGGCAGAATCAACCAAATGCACAAGCTCACCTACATGAAACTCAGTAGTGTCAAGATCGGCATCAGCACATTCATCATAACATTCATGTACAACTCTTTTATCAACAGATTTCTTATTTGATTTACACACACTTGAGAAATGATTTAATTTCTTGCAATTATGACAGGTTTTTCCTTTAGCAGGGCATTTATCATTTCTGTGAATGTAGCCACATCTGTCACACTTGTGTTTGTCTGCTTTGTGTTGTGCCTGGTCTTGTTTTCTGTAGTTTTGTCGTGTAGCTCTCTGTTGCGGGGGTCGCTTACGAACAAAATCAACGTTACTTGTATCAGTAGGTCTCCCTTCAGCTTGAGACTGTGATATTATAAGTTCATGACTACGAACTAGTTCAATAGTTTTCTCTAGAGTGAGATCACACGTCATGGCAAGTGTCTGGACTCGCTCTGACAAGTCTCTGTCTTTGATGGAAACGATGATCTTATCGCGAATCATTTCGTTTCTGTCAACGAATGAACAATGTTGACTCAGTTTATACAAATCTCGGATATATTCCTCCATTGTTTCTGACTCTCCCAGTTGTCTAAGGTTGAAGACCCTTCGTTCATGAATAATGTTTATCTTTGGCACAAAATAGTTATCAAATTTGCCCAAAACGGCATCAAAATTGTACCTGTTGTCTGGCGGATCAAGTATTTGGCCATCTTCAGCAACTGGTAAGGGCTCAAACGTAAACTGTTTGTATATGTCCTCTGCGGATTGGCCCATAATATATATAAGTTGACTGACTTGTGTAATATCATCCTCTTTGTTAAGTTTTGTAGCTAGCCTAAACCTCAGGAACCTTTCTCTCCAAGCAATCCACTCATTGGGTTTATCAAAGTTAAAAGGGTTTGGAGGCTGTATCTTGGCCATTATAATAATCCAAAGATGACAATATAATCACGATAGTTAATACACAAGAGTAGAAGTACAGTTCACAAGTTTAAATATCAGTTGGACTCAAATTCTTACTGTAGTACAGCAGCAATGACGCAATCCATGGCATTTGCATATCTCCGCGAAGCAATGGCGTAATCCGTGTCGTGTGCACGAAGCAATGATGTAATCCGTGTCGTGCGCAAAAATGTCATGCTCGAAATTTGCACAAAATTTCACCGGCAATCAAAGTTAAACACCAAAAATACCTCTAATCTGGTCACTTTCAGACAAGTTTTACATGTCCTACTTTTTCTCTGTGGTTTTATATCCCCGTAGGCTCGCATCCAACGTTTGACACCATGTTCTGTTACGTTATATTTCGAATAACACTAAGAGATATATTGGCTGACTTTGTCCAGTTTATTTCAATATGGCGTAAGCCCCGATCATGACGTAATACAAAATAAGTATGGCTTGCCAGCCCAACAATACAATCAGACGATTACATGACAGTATACATGTACCCACAACATTTCTGAGTTACCATCTCAAAGATTGGAATTCAATCATTTCATTGGTTGAAATTATGGTTGCTATAGTAACCCGATATCGCGTAACCCGGGGCAAATTGAAGAGAAACCATAACGTTTTTGTGAATTTCTCTAATTTAAAAAGTCAGTAACATTTGAAAATGTTCATTGTTTGTTTTCTATGATTTTTATATTTGTTGCCATGGTAACAAATATGTAATAGTTGTGATGTCACAATAGGCATTCATAAAAAGCTTTCAATTTCTTTGAATTGCTTCCATCATCCATGACAAATACTAACATGACCAAGGACACTAACCCACCCAATTCAAGAAAGCGCCAAGTCAGAGTAAAATAGAGCAAAGAACAAACATTAAGTTCTGTGTAAAGTTGGGGAAAGGTGTAAAAGAGACTATAAGACAGATAAAGAAGGCATATGGTAAAGCTGCCATTGCTGAGAGAAACATTTACAGGTGGTTTAACAAGTATTCCAGTGGATATGATGAAGTGGTAGACAAGCAGCGAGGAGGCAGGCCAGTGTCGTCATTCGATGATCAAACCATCAAAGCAATTGAAGCTGATGTTATGGACAATAGGCAAATTTCTATCAGAGAATTGGCTGAAAAACACGATCTGAGCTATGGGACTGTGCAACGGATACTGACAAAGAACTGTCTGTTAAAGAAGGTGTCTGTTAAATGGGTGCCGCATGACTTGACACAGGAGCAGAAAGACCGGCGTGTTAAGGCTTCAAGGGACTTTCTTGCAAAATATCGGAGAGATGGAGATGACTTTCTTAACAAGATCATTACGAGTGACGAATCATTGCTATCATTCTACATCCCAGAGACCACGCAACAAAGTTCATCGTGGAAACATGACAACTCCCCAACACCAACCAAGCCTAAAATAGTACCAGGAATTCCACAAAAGAAACAAATGGTTGTGACATTCTTTGACATTAGAGGAATGGTGTTAACCCATTTTGTTCCCATTGGCCAGAGAATTAATGCCGTTTACATTGCAAAGGTAAGATATCATTTGTTCTAATAATACATCATACTGTGAATTTTATTTTTAAATTAAAGTATTTAAATGTTGTTCACTGTCAATATAATTATAACTCCATGGCCATGATTCAAATCCAAATCCAATCAATGAAACAACTGGTTTAACAACCATTAAACATTTGTTTTTCAGGTTCTGAAGCGTGATCTTCAACGTTCCCTGAGGAAAAAGCGTCCCGGACATCTGCAGCAGTTTATCTTGCATTGGGACAATGCCCCTACGCACACTGCAATCCTGACCAGCAACACAGTCCAAACACTTGGATTTCAACAACTTGAACATGCCCCTTATTCACCTGATCTTGCCCCCAGTGACTTTTATTTGTATGGGGAACTAAAAAGAAACCTTAGTGGAAATAATTTTCAATCCTGTGAGGAATTGAAAAATGCCGTAGTACTAGCCCTACAAGGAATGAGTTCTAATGGATTTAATTCTGTGTTCAAGGAATGGGTATCCAGACATGAGAAATGTGTTGCAAATGGTGGCAATTATGTAGAATGAACTATTATTAGTAACTGTGCAATAGTATGATTTATATTGTTGTGAAATAAAATGTTGAGGATATAACAATTTCAGATCTTGTTGATATTTTGAGATTACGCATTACACGTTAAGTAATTTGCCCCGGGTTACGCGATATCGGGTTACTATAGCAACCATAATTTCAACCAATGAAATGATTGAATTCCAATCTTTGAGATGGTAACTCAGAAATGTTGTGGGTACATGTATACCAAATTTCATGAAGATCTGATGAATACTTTTGAAATTACAACATCTTTGACGTTACTTCTGGATCACCCTGTATAGTCTGTTACACTGCTTCAAAGGCAAGCAGTTAAACCTGAAATATAAGAAATCTAAATAATATTGTGCAATAATATATAGAAAATATATTCATATTGCACACGAATGACATTTGTTTATGTTGAATTGCTTGTAAATTGGCTCATAAAGTCTGTAACCTCTTATATTTTGATGCTTCTCTACCATGTTAATTTTCAAAAGAAAAACATGGCGGACAGACCTCAAATTACAAGAGGGCACAGGCTTATTGCACTATACACTTCATAATCTGAAATATACAAATGTCATTCGTGTGCAATATGAATATATTTTTCTATATATTATGGCACAATGGTCTATAGATTTCAGGTTCAACTGCTTGCCTTTGAAGCAGTGTAACAGACTGTAATTCATTGAGATAGACTTTACCATTGGTATCATAAAATTGAATTAATTTACCTTTGACGTAGCAGCCTTAGCCCTGTTAGTTGCTTTTACGATGACATACATAAGCTGGCCCTCAGACAATGGCGGATGGTACAAGTTTAATTTTGGTTTCTGGTTTGTTGATTTGAACGGCATTATATCTGGGGCAAGTAATGAACTTGTACTGCTCAATCCTAGCTCAAAGTCAAATATCTCAGACTCCGTATCAAACCCTGTCCAATTAACGGTTAACTGCAACAAAGGTATACACTATACACAGCCTGACATACATTGGCACACTGAACCATTCATTCAACACATACCAAGGGGGAATCCGCAATGTCATTGTTGAAGTTTGCAAATACCCCGAAATCAAATTAAAAGGTGAGAACGGAAACCCCGCCATGTCACGTACCTGTCTCTCTTGTGTCAGAAAAAATCGGTTCATAAAAGCATTAGTGCATTCGAGATTGTCATCCGAATCTTTGGTTTCAGCAAATACACTTATATCAGCTACCTCAAGTCCTCTACAATAAATGGAAGAAAACATTACAAATCCCTTCAAAATATGCTTACTATTTTTTGCTAACACAGTTTTTGAAGAAAGGGACTAGAAATGTTTGATGTCCCAACAGATGATTGAACAAGGGGAATCATAAAAAGTCAGTCCTATCCACATTTACCTTCATTGAATTATTTAAGTAGGTTTCCCCTACTTCCAATATACCTGCAATCTGTATCGTTTCCTAAAGGTTGTTTGAAGCCGTGCTTGCTTATTTGCCACAGAGAATTCCTGTGACTTACAATCCCTGGAGTGGTTTGTATGTGATCAACGATAATTGAATGTACCGTTGGAGGTGTGTCATCTATTGTAACACCATCTGAACATATGGGATCAGACGGCTCCATTGCTCCGTTGAAGGCAACTACAGTACAATAATATGTCCCTGCTTTCGGCATTGTTTCACTGACCTCCATTAGAAAAGTTTCTTTAACCTAAATTTTAAGCAATCAAAAATACACTATCCTAAGCTGAGAGGGATGATTTAGTTTTAACGTTATAGCAATGATATATCAATAATAGTTTTAGCTAAACTTTTAAAGAAATTAGACTTTAGTGTACATGCACATGTTGTCCCAAGACGTTTGCCCGGCTAATCCTAAATAACTTAATAAGACATGGTATAAAATTTAATTTAATTTTTCGTATGTTTGTGCCCCAAAGTAGCGTCAAAAATATTATGACAAGTACAGGGTGATCATAAAGTAAGACCAAAAGTGCTCTAACTTTTGTAAATATTAATGAATCTGGCTCATTTCCTCACGGAATATTGTTCTACTAATTATACATACCCAAAATAAATGTCAACATGTTACATTTAATATTCTGCATTCTATGGTAGCCATGGCAGCCCAAGTCAAGGGTACCAAGAACAGTCAAAAAAGAAAGAAAATAGTGTGATGTTTTCTTTCTTAATGGTTTATACTCCGGGAATACAACCATATTTTGTTAGATTCAATGCATTCTTCTATGTTATAATTTTCTCCGATGTTCATTCTAGGTGCTATATATATTTGCTATCATGTTCAACACATTTTTAAGGGCGCTTATTCAAGTCTATGAATACATGTTTGAGTGCCATTCGCAAGAAAATACCAAAGTTAATCAGATCACTTCATCCTGCATTGGAATATTGTACCTTGCCATACAGGAAGACATTTTAAAACAGAAGCAAATGGAAAGCTAATGGTTTGAACAACTCAGTATGGCCCTTTACTCACGAGACATGACTCACTCAGACTTTATAGGGACATAAAATATGAACTATGGGGAGAATTTTTCATGACGAACTAGGATCTGAAAAGGGTGGCATTCGACGGGGTGCATTTGATAAGGACTTGATTAAACGTCCTTAAAAATGTGTTGAACATAATGCCAAATATATACCTAGAATGAACATCTGAGAAAATAATATTTATACAAGAATGCATAGAATGTAACAAAATATGTTTGTATTTTCATAGTATAAAACCATTAAGAAAGAAAACATCGCAATATTTTCTTTCTTTTTTGACTGCTCCGGGTACCCTCGACATGGGTTGCCATGTTTACCATAGAACGCACAATATTAAATGTAACATGTTAGAATTCTTTTTGTGTATGTATAATTAGTATATCAACATTCTCTTAGAAAATGAGCTAGATTCATTGATATTTACAAAAGTTAGAGCACTTTTGATCTTACCTTATGATCACCCTGTATATCCTACATTAGACAAGTTGAAATCAGATAATGATTTTAAATACATCACATTTTGATCGTCTGTTTAAATGGCTTTATCTTGTTATAAGATTATACAGGGTGTCTCAACTAAGGAAACCTGGATTTAATTGCTTATTGCTCATATATGAATAATAATAGGAAAATTTCACAGCTACCATCTGATATCTTCTTTCCTGTGATAGCAAAGTTGTCTATTTGACTGAGTTCTAAGGGATTTAAGTGACCATGTCAGAAATTGGTCTTTCATGAATGACTGAACAACGAGGGATTAAAATGGCTATGTCAGGATGGTTATGTAGGGTTATCACAAGGATAAAGTCTACAGGACACCACCAAGAGACACGGATGGTCTAAGGGCCAGGATTGTTGCAGTAGTGGGGGATCTAAGGGAACAGAGCGACATCATCAGGAATAAATGAGCAAACGAGTAATATCCTGATGTTTATTGTCACTATGTTATGATGGTGAAATTAACTTGGCCGAAAGTGGCACAAACCCATTTCTGACATGGTCACTTAAATCCCCCATTGCTCAGTCATCCATGGAGGAAAACAAAATATCTAGGTATCATATAAGAGACGACATAATGACGCAAATGATGGTATCTTCGAAATCTACCCAAAGCTCTTTCACCTTTAAGAAATTATTAATTTAATCCCGACTTCCTTTTTTGAAACACCCTGTAGTACCAACTTACTTTCGTAAATGGATTCTAGCAATACTATTCAACAGGAATCAACAGTATACAATTGTTGACTTCTCTAGAAGTCAACCGGCGAAATTGTATAACGAGAAACCGTGGAACTACTGTTGACAGAGACCGATCGGTCGAGGTCAACAGTGGTTTCAAGGTTAACAGTCGAAGTATATGATTTTGACGGTTGACTGAATGGAGAGGTCTACGGTTGTTTTGTTAGTCAGAAGAATCGAATAATACACAAACATAGACAACAATCATCATCATGGTTTAATTTCACAATCCCTGCTCCGAACGACGCAAGTAATGTTCTTTAAGAAAATCTGAAGACAGTGGTAGCTAAACTCTCTGTTTTCGGCACATCACTGTAAATTAATATTAATTTTCGGTTCTATTTGCATTTTTGCTATACTTGTCGTCTAGTAAAAGTCGAAATATCACTTTCATCAACGTTTACAAAATGTCCGTCTTCCATATTATTTCTGTATACATGATGACGTCATGTTTCCTATAATTCACAAGTGTAGTACAGTAATATACGCGGACAATAATATGATATCCCATGATGCACAGATGGTGTACAGGCAAAAATGTTGACCGCTAATAGACCAATCAGACGCGAGCATTAACACTGAGGTACTAACAATTGTACTTGTATTCCTGTTGCTGAGGGTGTTCTACTGAAAATTTAATTTCATGAAATTTGACTTAATCAACCTTTAGCACAAACCCCAGGGTCCAAGATTATATGAGGTGCTTGTCTGAAAAGTGGTCAGCGAATTTTTAATTAGTTAATAAAGTGGCGCCCTCTTTCCAATTTCAGACATAGGGGTGGTTTCAAAACAAATTTATTGATTGTTCATCTAACTTTTGGTAGTGACGAATTGATATTAATGTATATACATGTCGGTTATATCTTCCGAATTTTTGGGCATTTGAATAATTAACCCTTTGATTTCCAAAGTATGATTAAAAAGCAAGGCTATACTACATGTTTTTGCATAGTATTGGTAAAATAAAAAAATGGTCCTCTTACTTTATTTTTTGTAAGCATGGTTCAATATTTGATAATGTACCATGGTATTTGTTTTTCCAAAAAGTAATAGTATTTTTTTAAATATATCAAAGATTTATCGGATTTTTTAGTATTTCAATATATTCTACAAGTACATGACATAGGTTGTGTTTAAAGTTATTTACAAACAGATAAAGTATTTCTAACATCACATATCTAGTATATAATTTATGACTCTTCGTAAATGTTTTTACTTTTCTCTATTATATTTATTTATTTATTTTAGAGGTTTTAGCCCTTTGAACACCAATACTCATAAAAACGCTTTCATATAATATTCTATTTAAACAATTTTAATGTGTAAACGTTAAATGTTCCTTTTAGCTACATTAGGGATGCTTGCAAATATATGTTTACGATAGCTTGGGTATTGATTATATGCTTTTAATATGTTAACCATTTGAACAGTAATTATGTTGATAACATTTCCTTCCCCTTCAAACGATTATGTCCAGGTATAAACACCAATGTTTATTCATCTTCATTTAAAATGTTGTTAATAATTCACAATTTATATGGAGACTATCTATCAGTCATTGGTATTTATACAGCTGAATATAATTGTTAGAAAACATATTAGTATCTATTTTTGATGTAATGACGTCAGTATGAATGAAATGTCCCTTGGTGTTCTGGTCTTAAATTGTGATGTCGGCTCTTGAATGATGGGGGAAATGGTTGTTTCTTTTCACGTTAGATCATGGTTTTGGGATATGGATATATGGGGTTTGTTTTTCTTGACTGGTATGTACTTAGAGGTTGCTTTTTCTTGCTAAGTTCCATTACAATTTTTGGTCCTTTCCCTATTTGGCACATGTGCTTAGATATTTACATATATTACATATTACTGATACTACACTTATCCTAACTTATGTGTCCTTCTGTAATAGGTAATCCTTTACATAGTAACACAGATTAAAAAGTTTCCATACATGATTGTCTTCAAAGAATTATGTGCCGATAAATAACTAATGTTCATCTTCATTTACAATCTTACATATACAGTATTGCACATTTTACAGACTACATTAATCCTTGTGATTACTAGGCTTCCATACTATTTTAATCATTTACACACATATAAAGGTTAAAATGTTTTCATATATATATCATTGTATTCAAATAATTATGTTTAGATGTAAACATCCAATGATCTTCATCTTAATTTACAATGTTACACATATTATATATTTCACAGATACTACATAAATGCTTACCATTATGTGCTTCTGTAATACTTAAACCCTTTACACACTAGGACTTCTTCATCTTCATTTACAATGTTTTATATATACATTTATCATTTCTACATAACTTCAACACTACTGATAAAGAAGCTTAAGTGTATCATCATTCACCTCGAACATTTATGTTCAGTTGTAAACTCAAAATGTTATTTAAATTATTTCAGGCCGGTTTCCCAGGATTTTCTAAGGGGGGTAATGTAACAACCGGGGGGTCACACTCGTCCAGCCGTGACGTTATGAAAAGTACACGATGTTTAAATATACTTGAAATTTCTGTGGTAGCTTACATATATGGCCTTCATTAGGGAGTGTGTTGGTTGTTATGAATTTTAATCTGCTCTACTGACAACTAACGGTCACACTGATCTCAATAATAACATATAAAATATGATTTGAATAAAATATATACAGGGTGGGCCAAAAAAACGCCACTTTTTTTCAAGACACTACAACTTTTTTATTTTCCAACCTACATACCCCAAATTTTGCAGTTAAGTAGTGCCAGGGGTTCTTAGTAATAATAATAAAGTGTAACAAGTCCTTCAACTTGGATTATATTTGATCGAAAAGAGGAGTTCCATTGGTCTGCCACGCTACATGTATTTAATGATATATTTTAGTTTTACTCGCCTTGCTGATATTGCAGTATCAATGAAATGTAAGCTAAGTTTTTTCAACCTGTCTAGATTGCCAGCTTTAGTTGAGCAATTTTCTAGATTGGGTGCCTTCATACAATCTCCTGCAGACCTTCCCATACCCTATACTCACTGGGGTTTGCATCAGGGCTATTCGCTTGGTGATCATCAGGCCGTATCAGTTCAGGAACATTTTGCAAATTATGCTTATTTCTCATGGCACACCACATGTTTAAGTGAGACGCTGGTGACATATTTTATTCAAGTAAAAGTGTATAATTCATGATCCATGGCTAGATAACAACCTCAAGTTTCATTTGGTATGCAAATTATGATTTTGTATCAAAAATTAAAAAAGTTATAGCATTTTGAAAAAAAAGTGGCGTTTTTTTTGGCCCACCCTGTATATTATGTAACCAACTAAAAGTATGAAATATGTACAATGAGTTTTTAAAATGAAGCTAAGGTCTTTCAGATTGTTTATCAAACAAGATACTGTAAATATCTAACAAAACAGTTTTCAATCTTATCACCTATCTGACCTTATATACAGGGTGGGCCAAAAAAGAACCACCCCCTAGCCAATATTCCTGATAAATATTTATTTTTTAACAATCACACCAACAACTTCATGTAGATGCTCAACAACACTAGTGCCACCGTTTGGCAAATATTCAAACTGATAAAAGTACACACATGGCTATGAATATCTATCTTCAACTAAAACCTTGCAAAATTAGTATGCTACCCTAAGTTGGTAATATTCACATAACAAAAGGATACATAATTCTGAATATATCTGATTAGAATCAACGAGAGCAACTATAAGAAATGATGTAGATTCTCAAAGTTTGCAAAATTAGGTCACTTGAGCCGTCTATTTCTGTTCAAAACTAACTTCCTTACCCTATTTAACTTGATTTATCTTATCCTAGGCCATTTACTGTTAACAGAATCATATCCTATCCTATCTTAGGACCTTAAGTTGTACATTTGAGACGATTATAATCCGCACGATATAAAATAAATGTCAACTTAAATTCTCCATGTGCCCCTCCTTTTCTAAGACGTGCTCTGATTGGCTAATCTAAACTAGGCTGAAGTTTTTGGCACCAAATTCAAAAGTTATTAAAAGTTTAAATGACCTTTAAACCTTACAATAAATTGAAATACTAATTTTTACATTAACAGATATATGAAATAATTAATCTGGGCAGGAAATATAAAAAGTAACAACCCAGGGTTGTTACACTAACATCTTTAAAAATCTTTGCCCAAAAATGGCCCAAATCACTTGAAAAGTGTCCAGAATTGTGAAAACTGTATGTTTTGAATGAATTGTTGGCCAAGGGGGGGGGGGTTGATCCCCATTTCATCATTTCAAGATGACTGGCTACTTATATGTACTGTGACACAAATATATTTTATCATTTCTAGACTTGACTCATTGTGCGCTTCTCTCATAGTTAACCCCGGATACAGCACTGATGAAATATTTTCATGTGTTATTCAATTCAAACAGGAGTATTCAATTTTAAACATAAATTTGTCATCAATGTTCAAATGAGATTATTAAATGAAAATTATTGACACTAGACTTTTACAACAGAATATAAATGTTTCAAGATAAGAATACATGAAATATCTTCATCAGTGTTCAAGGAGTTAAAACATATATAAGCTGCCTAAAATTATAAATTGTATAATGTGTAACATTAGGTACATGTAATATTAGGAACATGTGATGTTTAAATCTAATAAAATTGCTTGAAGACAAAAATGTATGAAAACATTTTATTTGTATATCAGTGTTTAAAGTATTACAGAAAACTTAATAGTATACAAATAGTGACTGCCTTTGACGGAAATAGTGCAAAATATTTTTCCTGAGGGAATATCCTGTCTACTGACATGTTCCCGAGGCTTCACACTTGGTGAAATCGATAAAATAATATAGAAAAAGATGTTTTATTTTCGGATATTTGTGGAAAAAGAGGCGTAATAATACAGTATTTCCAATCAGTATTGTAATTATTATATTATATTATGAATGAAAAATATATAATCAGCATAATATACTATATTATATAGAGATCAATATGATATAATTAGAAATAAGTGAGATCCAAATATATCATTTGTACATATAAACATTTACCAAATCCGATTATCTCAATAAGAAAATGTAGCAGGGTGTTTTATTCCAGGTATAATATTCTTTCTTAGAATTATTTGCGCCAATTTATATTTATTCTGTCTTTCTAAAATAGTATTTGGTCATAATTATCAATCAATACTGATGATTGCAGTCTATTTAGATTTTTTCTATTCTAAAAAATATTATTTTCTAGTATTTTCCAATCTAAGCAGAATATATCAAATTATATTGTATTATTTGGGTTCTAAAAAATATTATACGCGATTATTCTCGTCCAACTTGATATACAATCCATCTGGTTACTTACTTAACCAAACAAAACGAACAATGCACATCATGGTAGTTAATAGGATCAACCGTTCCACTGGCCTTCTCTTATCTATTACTTACACATGCCGCACTTATTTTATTTTGACTGTTCTATTTCTATTTGAAAAATATTTACAAATAAATGTTTAGAAGAAAGAAATTTAACTTGTTTTAAATTAATGTTAACAATGCAGTAAAAATGTGAAAAAGTCATCAATTAAAAATCTAAAAATTAACTTTCCAATGAGTTAATCAATTCAATCCAAATTTTAACACAATGTTATTCATAGAAAGAGGGATTCTATACAATTAAACAAATATGAAAAACTTAGTTACTAAAATTAGAACAATCGGCTCTAGATATTAATCCATTCACTCTAACAAACGGATTAACTCTAACAATCGGATTAGTTATCAGTGAACAAAACTCAATTTATAGAAATTGAAAAAAACTTAGGGATTAAAGTATTACTTATATTGCTCTGACATCAATACATTTATGTGCATGGTGAAAACCTGCATGATTTTGAAAGAATTGTTGGCCAAGGGGAGGGGATTAATTGTTACTCGTTTGGTATGGGCCTGTATAAAATGCATAATGTTTTTAGCTGAAATTTGAGCAGTTCTCTGTCAAGACTATTTTTGTGGTTGGCAGAGTGAATACGGGTGGTTGTTTGTGCCTGTGTAAGAGGGGCCCTTAAATGTTGTTTGTTGTTAACTTAATATGGCAGAGAAACAATGGAGTAGAAATGTGAGGAAACCCATTGATTAAAAATTAACTTTCTGTTGAGTCAATCGATTTAATCCAAATTCTAACACAATGTTAATCATAACAAAAGGGACATAATACAATCAAATAAATATGAAAAACTTGACTTTTAAATTATTTTTTGTGGAACCTAGAACAGTTGGCTGTAGGAAATTAATCCATCGCCTCTAACAAACGGATTAGTTATCAGTGTTAAAAAACTCAGATTAAAGAAATTGAATAATTGGGGATTAAAGTTTTACTTATCATATTGCTCTGACATACACGTACTGTATGTCAACATGTTATTTACATCAGTTTGTTCTACCATGCACCAATTTACCCAAAGCGTAACCATCGCTTTATAAGATGAAATATTAGGAATAAATGTAAAATGTGCCCGTTTCTTTATTTTCATTATCAAACAACTAAACATACCGAATATACGAGTCGTGATCAATAAGTAATGGACGCCTTTTTACACAGATACTTTTTATAGACCAATCCCTTTGATTTTCCTACCAGTGATACATCATTCAATTATCTATCAATTCTGAAGATTTGAAGACAAGATATATAATACATATTGATATATCCTTATTTCCGTGAAGGAGGTGCAGGTACCCCGGGACCGACATTTACGTCACATATTCAGATTTTAGCCAGTTTGGTAAATTTCAGTAAGAATTGAACGTTTTATATGCAACAAGTGTTGTGTTGTTTAAAAAATTTTGCTGACTGGTAACACATAAACAGAAAGTATTGTAATGTCAGAGTGTTGTATGGAAGGGGTTTGCAGGTCAATTCGAGAAAGCATTCAGTGGAAGAAAGGGGTGGTGAGAGAAGGGAACACCCTACTCCATATGGACAATGCACCTGCCCATAGATCTCAAAATGTTCAGAAAACAATATCCCTGGACCTCAAAATTGAGCCCTTGGCCAATGCACCATATTTTCCAGATCTGCTAACATTTGACTGTTTATTTCTATACAACTTATTCCTATAGAGAAAGGACGCAGGTTTATTGACATTGATGAAATAAAACAACCCGTGCAACTGCATCTTGCTGTCATGTCAGAGAATGGATTCAGCCTTGTCTCACAATTTTGAGTTTAGAGGATGAGGAATTGTGTACATGTAGCACTTGATGGAAACTATTTAGAGGGCCCTGTGGAATGAATGTGGCATGAATACCACATAGTGATGATAAAATATTCAAAATTATTATATTATTACGATGGCATAACAAAATGGGGTAATTCATGATCATAATAGTTTGTTTTGTTTAGCCTGCATTCAACTGCATTGCATGTTAAAAAATTTAAAATATCTTCAGAATATGTGACGTAAATGTCGGTCCCGGGGTACCTGTACCTCCTTCACGGAAATAAAGATATATCAACATGTAATATATATATATTGTCTTCAAATCTTCAGAGTTGATAGATAATTGAATGATGTATCACTGGTAAGAAAATCGAAGGGATTAGTCTATAAAAAGCATCTGTGTAAAAAAGCGTCCATTACTAATTGATCACCCCTCGTATATTTGGAAATGGGAAAAAAAAATTAAGTAAAACCAGCTTTAATTAAAATGGTCCAGTTGTAGTAGAAACAAATGTATTACATCATGGACTAATATGTTGTTTATATCCCCGATTTATATCTCAGATATTATATGGATGACAGAAAACACATGAATTGTGAAATGTGAGAGAATACAAGTTTTAATTTTGTTTAAGCATGGCTTAACACTACTTGTATCAGTTAACCTAATACACGTTTCTTATTTATTATACTCCAGATGAAATCTGGAGTATATTGTTTTCGTAGCTTTTCTTTTTCTTATTTTTATTTTTCTAACCAAGTTTTCTCAGAAACTATGAGGTCTCCAGTAAAGACAAGTATATGGTTTATCAAGGTTAGAGGCCGGGTCGCTCGGAAATTGGGTCAATTTTTTATCTAGGTCAAAGGTCAAGAACTAGGTCAAAACGTAATTTTTCCAGTTTTCTCCATTATTCTTCAGTTTTACGTCTCGATTTATGTTCCATCGCATTCCTTTGAAATAAACCTATGAAAAAAACCATGGGACCTTTTTTCGATTACTCTTCCCAATTTTGAGATATGGCGTCCGGAAAGAAGGTCAGAAAATGAAGTTCTCCGAATTCAACGTGTAAGGTGTCAAAATAATGGGAAATTTTCTCAGGATTCCGAATCTACAAACCGAATTGAAATCCGACGACCCGTTGACTTTCTACGGCCTTTTAAAGTGAAAAATGTCAACTTTTCAAAATCATAATTTTCACTTTAATATAGATAAAAACGATTCATTAGAGACCTAAAAATGTCAGAAAAACTCAAAATTTTTAAGCTTAAAGGTCAAGGTCACAATCTATGTAATTTCATTAGTTTTGCCGATAGACGCCTTACACTTCAATATTTTCGTCTAAAATTCGGGGAAAACATTCCTTTAAAGCTTCTATACGTTTTAGTAAATCGTTATTTCCAAAGATTATCCACCAGTTTTGAGATATAAGAGCTCAAAAAGGCCAAACGTGTCGAATATCGAAAATTTTGACATCTTTTGACTTCTGGGGTCTCCGTTAAACATCGAATTCGATCGCCTGCAATCTGCCTTGAAAGCGGACGTCATGAGCATTTCAGAACTGTAAACCAAATTGAAATCGGTCCATTATTTCTCGAGTTATAAGCCTTTACTTTTTCCCTTATTATACTCCAGATGAAATCTGGAGTATATTGTTTTCGTAGCTTTTCTTTTTCTTATTTTTATTTTTCTAACCAAGTTTTCTCAGAAACTATGAGGTCTCCAGTAAAGACAAGTATATGGTTTATCAAGGTTAGAGGCCGGGTCGCTCGGAAATTGGGTCAATTTTTTATCTAGGTCAAAGGTCAAGAACTAGGTCAAAACGTAATTTTTCCAGTTTTCTCCATTATTCTTCAGTTTTACGTCTCGATTTATGTTCCATCGCATTCCTTTGAAATAAACCTATGAAAAAAACCATGGGACCTTTTTTCGATTACTCTTCCCAATTTTGAGATATGGCGTCCGGAAAGAAGGTCAGAAAATGAAGTTCTCCGAATTCAACGTGTAAGGTGTCAAAATAATGGGAAATTTTCTCAGGATTCCGAATCTACAAACCGAATTGAAATCCGACGACCCGTTGACTTTCTACGGCCTTTTAAAGTGAAAAATGTCAACTTTTCAAAATCATAATTTTCACTTTAATATAGATAAAAACGATTCATTAGAGACCTAAAAATGTCAGAAAAACTCAAAATTTTTAAGCTTAAAGGTCAAGGTCACAATCTATGTAATTTCATTAGTTTTGCCGATAGACGCCTTACACTTCAATATTTTCGTCTAAAATTCGGGGAAAACATTCCTTTAAAGCTTCTATACGTTTTAGTAAATCGTTATTTCCAAAGATTATCCACCAGTTTTGAGATATAAGAGCTCAAAAAGGCCAAACGTGTCGAATATCGAAAATTTTGACATCTTTTGACTTCTGGGGTCTCCGTTAAACATCGAATTCGATCGCCTGCAATCTGCCTTGAAAGCGGACGTCATGAGCATTTCAGAACTGTAAACCAAATTGAAATCGGTCCATTATTTCTCGAGTTATAAGCCTTTACTTTTTCCCTTATTATACTCCAGATGAAATCTGGAGTATATTGTTTTCGTAGCTTTTCTTTTTCTTATTTTTATTTTTCTAACCAAGTTTTCTCAGAAACTATGAGGTCTCCAGTAAAGACAAGTATATGGTTTATCAAGGTTAGAGGCCGGGTCGCTCGGAAATTGGGTCAATTTTTTATCTAGGTCAAAGGTCAAGAACTAGGTCAAAACGTAATTTTTCCAGTTTTCTCCATTATTCTTCAGTTTTACGTCTCGATTTATGTTCCATCGCATTCCTTTGAAATAAACCTATGAAAAAAACCATGGGACCTTTTTTCGATTACTCTTCCCAATTTTGAGATATGGCGTCCGGAAAGAAGGTCAGAAAATGAAGTTCTCCGAATTCAACGTGTAAGGTGTCAAAATAATGGGAAATTTTCTCAGGATTCCGAATCTACAAACCGAATTGAAATCCGACGACCCGTTGACTTTCTACGGCCTTTTAAAGTGAAAAATGTCAACTTTTCAAAATCATAATTTTCACTTTAATATAGATAAAAACGATTCATTAGAGACCTAAAAATGTCAGTAAACTCAAAATTTTTAAGCTTAAAGGTCAAGGTCACAATCTATGTAATTTCATTAGTTTTGCCGATAGACGCCTTACACTTCAATATTTTCGTCTAAAATTCGGGGAAAACATTCCTTTAAAGCTTCTATACGTTTTAGTAAATCGTTATTTCCAAAGATTATCCACCAGTTTTGAGATATAAGAGCTCAAAAAGGCCAAACGTGTCGAATATCGAAAATTTTGACATCTTTTGACTTCTGGGGTCTCCGTTAAACATCGAATTCGATCGCCTGCAATCTGCCTTGAAAGCGGACGTCATGAGCATTTCAGAACTGTAAACCAAATTGAAATCGGTCCATTATTTCTCGAGTTATAAGCCTTTACTTTTTCCCTTATTATACTCCAGATGAAATCTGGAGTATATTGTTTTCGTAGCTTTTCTTTTTCTTATTTTTATTTTTCTAACCAAGTTTTCTCAGAAACTATGAGGTCTCCAGTAAAGACAAGTATATGGTTTATCAAGGTTAGAGGCCGGGTCGCTCGGAAATTGGGTCAATTTTTTATCTAGGTCAAAGGTCAAGAACTAGGTCAAAACGTAATTTTTCCAGTTTTCTCCATTATTCTTCAGTTTTACGTCTCGATTTATGTTCCATCGCATTCCTTTGAAATAAACCTATGAAAAAAACCATGGGACCTTTTTTCGATTACTCTTCCCAATTTTGAGATATGGCGTCCGGAAAGAAGGTCAGAAAATGAAGTTCTCCGAATTCAACGTGTAAGGTGTCAAAATAATGGGAAATTTTCTCAGGATTCCGAATCTACAAACCGAATTGAAATCCGACGACCCGTTGACTTTCTACGGCCTTTTAAAGTGAAAAATGTCAACTTTTCAAAATCATAATTTTCACTTTAATATAGATAAAAACGATTCATTAGAGACCTGAAAATGTCAGTAAACTCAAAATTTTTAAGCTTAAAGGTCAAGGTCACAATCTATGTAATTTCATTAGTTTTGCCGATAGACGCCTTACACTTCAATATTTTCGTCTAAAATTCGGGGAAAACATTCCTTTAAAGCTTCTATACGTTTTAGTAAATCGTTATTTCCAAAGATTATCCACCAGTTTTGAGATATAAGAGCTCAAAAAGGCCAAACGTGTCGAATATCGAAAATTTTGACATCTTTTGACTTCTGGGGTCTCCGTTAAACATCGAATTCGATCGCCTGCAATCTGCCTTGAAAGCGGACGTCATGAGCATTTCAGAACTGTAAACCAAATTGAAATCGGTCCATTATTTCTCGAGTTATAAGCCTTTACTTTTTCCCTTATTATACTCCAGATGAAATCTAGAGTATATTGTTTTCGTAGCTTTTCTTTTTCTTATTTTTATTTTTCTAACCAAGTTTTCTCAGAAACTATGAGGTCTCCAGTAAAGACAAGTATATGGTTTATCAAGGTTAGAGGCCGGGTCGCTCGGAAATTGGGTCAATTTTTTATCTAGGTCAAAGGTCAAGAACTAGGTCAAAACGTAATTTTTCCAGTTTTCTCCATTATTCTTCAGTTTTACGTCTCGATTTATGTTCCATCGCATTCCTTTGAAATAAACCTATGAAAAAAACCATGGGACCTTTTTTCGATTACTCTTCCCAATTTTGAGATATGGCGTCCGGAAAGAAGGTCAGAAAATGAAGTTCTCCGAATTCAACGTGTAAGGTGTCAAAATAATATGAAATTTTCTCAGGATTCCGAATCTACAAACCGAATTGAAATCCGACGACCCGTTGACTTTCTACGGCCTTTTAAAGTGAAAAATGTCAACTTTTCAAAATCATAATTTTCACTTTAATATAGATAAAAACGATTCATTAGAGACCTAAAAATGTCAGTAAACTCAAAATTTTTAAGCTTAAAGGTCAAGGTCACAATCTATGTAATTTCATTAGTTTTGCCGATAGACGCCTTACACTTCAATATTTTCGTCTAAAATTCGGGGAAAACATTCCTTTAAAGCTTCTATACGTTTTAGTAAATCGTTATTTCCAAAGATTATCCACCAGTTTTGAGATATAAGAGCTCAAAAAGGCCAAACGTGTCGAATATCGAAAATTTTGACATCTTTTGACTTCTGGGGTCTCCGTTAAACATCGAATTCGATCGCCTGCAATCTGCCTTGAAAGCGGACGTCATGAGCATTTCAGAACTGTAAACCAAATTGAAATCGGTCCATTATTTCTCGAGTTATAAGCCTTTACTTTTTCCCTTATTATACTCCAGATGAAATCTGGAGTATATTGTTTTCGTAGCTTTTCTTTTTCTTATTTTTATTTTTCTAACCAAGTTTTCTCAGAAACTATGAGGTCTCCAGTAAAGACAAGTATATGGTTTATCAAGGTTAGAGGCCGGGTCGCTCGGAAATTGGGTAAATTTTTTATCTAGGTCAAAGGTCAAGAACTAGGTCAAAACGTAATTTTTCCAGTTTTCTCCAATATTCTTCAGTTTTACGTCTCGATTTATGTTCCATCGCATTCCTTTGAAATAAACCTATGAAAAAAACCATGGGACCTTTTTTCGATTACTCTTCCCAATTTTGAGATATGGCGTCCGGAAAGAAGGTCAGAAAATAAAGTTCTCCGAATTCAACGTGTAAGGTGTCAAAATAATGGGAAATTTTCTCAGGATTCCGAATCTACAAACCGAATTGAAATCCGACGACCCGTTGACTTTCTACGGCCTTTTAAAGTGAAAAATGTCAACTTTTCAAAATCATAATTTTCACTTTAATATAGATAAAAACGATTCATTAGAGACCTAAAAATGTCAGTAAACTCAAAATTTTTAAGCTTAAAGGTCAAGGTCACAATCTATGTAATTTCATTAGTTTTGCCGATAGACGCCTTACACTTCAATATTTTCGTCTAAAATTCGGGGAAAACATTCCTTTAAAGCTTCTATACGTTTTAGTAAATTGTTATTTCCAAAGATTATCCGAATTGAAAGTGTTCATTTTTAGATTTGTGTCAGGATGAAAGCGAAGGTAAGGGTTAAAACTATAATTATAGTTAAACCCAGGGTCGGGGCTTGAGCTAGTATTGGGGTTAGCCCTTGAGCTACAGTTAGGTTTAGGGTTGGGATTAGAGTTAAACTAGCCCGATTGTTAAAGCTAGGGTTAGAGTTATAATTTAGTATTTCACGTGTGTATTGGTGTTGGTGTCAGAATATTCAAAGCTCAATAAGGGGAATAATATTTTCAGTGTTTTGTCCTTCGGGGCCTTCATGATCGCAGAATATTAAATTCAAATATAACTAAGTTGTCGCGAAGGCAAATATCTTGAGGATTTCAGAACTGTCAACCAAATTAAAATCGGGCCATTGGTTATAAAGTTATGTGTTTGAAGGTCTCCCCTGAAGATGGAAAGGTGCTCTATTTGCGCAAAAAACGTTATTTGAGCAAAAACCATATAGGGTTGGAGACAGCTTAAGGATTAGCGTTAGAATTAGAACCAGGGTTAGGGTTAGCTCCGAGTTAGAATTACAGAGTTAGGGTTGTAGAATCTTCTTAGGAATCCGAATATCAAATTTCAATCCAACTTATTCTAAAATGTTGAGAGCTCAAATGTCAAGGTCGAAGTTTTGGTCGATTTGTCAGGTTCGCCAATACTTGTACTGTATTAAATAGTTTTGTCTGAAATTCGAGGAAGCTATTCCTTTGAAGGTTAAATACAAAAAGCATTTCGTATTTGATCTATTTTCATATCTAGAGCCTCCCAGAAATATTTAACAACACTGTCTATCTGCCTTGAAAGAAGACATCCCGAGCATTCCAGAACAAAAAATCAAATTTAAATCGCCCCATTATTTTCTCTGGTTATAAGCTTTTGAAAATTTCGTATGACAACCTTACGAAACTTCACCTTCCTCCATCAAAAATTCCCCAAACGAAATGGTACGAGAAATTAATACGATTTCCTTCATCAAACTAACAATTACGGAATGCAGAACGATGTGTACGTTACTCAGATTGAAGCCAAGGTATCACAATCATGCCTAGTGTCACATGCATTTAGTATGATATGGACAATGCGTAAGACAGATGTATCGCCAAACTTGGCTTATAATTAGTCAGTGGATTTAAAACGTCACATTTTGCACCGGACACTATCCCCTCCCTCTGCTGCCACAGAATAAATTCTTTAAAAATAAAGCCAAAATCAATACGCCATTTGACTCCAAATTGTCCTTCAGATTACCTAAATAAACACACTTTAGAAGAATCGCATACTGTCATTGCAAAAAGGAGACAATTGTACCAATATATGAGCTAACAGACTCGACATCATCACAATTGTGTTGGGACTACATTCAGTTTTTAAACTACTTTTTTCTATTCAGCGGAAGTGACATAGCAAATATACGTTAAAATTGCGACCGCCTTAAACTTACATGCGTTATTACGTTCTCAGTATTATCATAATGAGTCAATTTTTGCTACTTTCTCAATAACCATTAGACCTTCAGTAAAGACAAGCATACGGTCAATTAAGTTACTATATCTAGTTCCTCGGAAATTGGGTTACATTTTTATGTAGGTCAAAGGTCAAGAACTAGAGTAAATCAAGTACTCTGTCACTTTTCTCAATTTTATCGGTTGTCCTTCAATATTTTTGTTATGGTTTCTTCATTGTGTTCCCCATGAAAATAGAATAACTTTTAAAGATTTAGATTTTTGATATCTCAAACATATTTCGAGATATCAGTGTCCGAAAACGAGGTCCAAAATAAGGTTCTCAGTGCAAGTGCAAGTTTAATACTAAATTTTCAGGATACTAAATCTGAAAACCAAATTGAAATCCGACTTCCGGTTCAGGAGTTATGACCTTTTGAAATCTCAAAAGAACGATATGATGATATCCCCATGTTAAGTCAATGGGAAAAAAATTGAAAAATATCCTGACACTACACTTAAATATTTAGTATTTTTGAAAAATCTATGCTTATAGTGTTAGCCATTCGCCGTCTAAAGAAATTTTGACCCAGTTTTAAGATAAAGTATCCAGACAGTAGATCAACTAAAAAGTTAAGGAGGCAAAAACATTTCTCAAAAGTTTTTCGGGATGCCGAATCTGAAATCAGAATTGCAATTTCACTTCTGGTTCACTTCAGATTATACGCCATTTTGAAAAATTAAGTAATATGATGATATCATGATACAAAGACAAGAGTATTAAAAACAATATTGGAAAAATACCATTGTCAGTCAAGTCAGGTCAGGTCATCAGTCCGGTCATCAGTCAGGCCATATGTCAGGTCACCAATCGGTTCATCAGTCATGTCATCAGTCAGGTCAGGTCATCGGTCAGGTCAGGTCATCGGTCAGGTCATTAGTAAGGTCATCAGTTAAGTCATCAGTCAGATCATCCGTCGTGTCATCAGTCAGGTCACAAGTCAGGTCATCACTCAGGTCTAGTCAGGTCAGGTAAGACAGTCAGTTAGTTTAAAAACAATACTGTCATCTGGAGTATGAAATTGAACTTGTTCAATTTCCCCAGTCTAGTTCTTATTAGACTCCAGATGAAATCTGGAGTCTATTGTTTTCGTCAGTTTTCTTATTCTTATTAGACTCCAGATGAAATCTGGAGTCTATTGTTTTCGTCAGTTTTCTTATTATTCTTTTTCTTCTTCTTCTTCTTCTTCTTATTATTCTAACCCAGTTTTCTCAATAACCATAAGGTTTTCAGTAAAGTCAGTCATTTGGTCAATTTAGGTCCAGAATCTAGTTCCTCGGAAATTGGGTCAAATTTTTATCTAGGTCAAAGGTCAAGAACTAGGTCAAATCCAGTACTTTGTCACTTTTTTCGATTTTCTCGGTCGTCCTTCAATATTTTTGATCCGGGTTTTTTTCATTGTGTTCCTTATAAAAAAGTAGGAAACCTAGGGTGGATTTAGTTTTTTGATATCTCAAACCGATTTCGAGATATCAGTGTCCGAAAACGAGGTCCAAAAATAAGTTCTCCGAATCAAATGTCAAGGATATTAGTCTTATAGGAAATTTTCTCAGGATTCCGAATCTGAAAACCAAGTTCAAATCAGACTTCCGGTTCGGAAGTTATGGCGTTTTGAAAGCTCAAAAATCGCTAAATTTGGTGCCCATGTTAAGTCAATGGGAAAAAAGATTTTTTTGAAGTGAAAAATACGAAATATAGACTGAGTTCAGCTAAATATAATGAAAGCTTTTAAAAGAATGGGACCTCAAAAGCCATCTAGCTTCAAAATTTGGACACCAAAATGCCTAGGTCAAAATCTAGGTCAAATTCAATGTTTTTCCTTATTTTTGCTATTCTGATACTACAGATTAATTATATTCTTCGAAATTTTGTATACATGTAGCCAAGAGTGCGCTAATAGTGTTAGCCTTTTGCCGTCAGAAAGTATTTTGCCCCACTTTTGAGATATGGTGTCCGAAAAGTAGGTCAAAATAAAAAATTCTTCAAATTTAACGTGTGAGTTATGAACTAAGTATAGAATTTTCTCAGGAATCCGAATCTGCAAACCAAATTTCAATCCGACTTCCGGTTCGGAAGTTATGACATTTTGAAAGCTCAAAAATCGCTAAATTTGGTGCCCCATGTTATGTCAATGGGAAAAAAGATTTTTTTGAAGTGTAAAATACGAGATATAGACTAAGTACAGCTTAAAATAATGAAAGCCTATGAAAGAAGGGAACCTCGAAGGCTACCTAACTTCAAAATTTGGACACCAAAATCCCTAGGTCAAAATCTAGGTCAAATTCATAGTTTATCCTTATTTTTGCGATTCTGACACTACACTTTAATTATATTCCTCAAAATTGTGTATACATGTAGCCAAGAGTGTGCTAATAGCGTTAGCCTTTTGCCGTCAGAAAGTATTTTGACCCACTTTTGAGATATGGTGTCCGAAAAGTAGGTCAAAATAAAAAGTTCTCCAAATTTAACGTTTGAGTTATGAATTAAGAATAGAATTTTCTCAGAAATCCGAATCTGCAAGCCAAATTACAATCCGACTTCCGAGTCCGAAGTTATGGCTTGTCCGAAAAGTAGGTCAAAATAAAAATTCGCCAAATTTAACGTATGAGTTATGAATTAGGGGAAGAATTTTGTCAGGAAGCCGAATCTGCAAATCAAATTTCGATCCGATTTCCGGTTCGGAAGTTATGGCGTTTTGAAATTTTAAGAAAAATCAATCTGATGGTATCCTAATAGAAAGTCAAGAGTAGAGAAGAAAATATTGAAAAATGCATCCATCCTTTCTGATCCTATCCTTCCTATCTACCCTTGCTTCGTATCCTCTCCTTCCTATTCTATCCCTTCTTCCTATTCTATTCTATCCTTCTTTCCTATTCTATCCTATCGTTCCTTCCTATTCTATCCTATCCTTCCTTCCTTTTTCATCCATCCATCCTTCTTTTTCTTGATGACTTAGCTTATTTTGGATGACTTGGCTTATTCTGGATGACTCGGCTAAAAAAAGTCTAGATCTGGAGTCTGAAATTGAACTCGTTCAATTTCCAAAATCTAGTTATTCTTATTCTTATTAGACTCCAGATTTCATCTGGAGTCTATTGCTTTTGCCAGTTTTCTTATTATTATTAGACTCCAGATTGAAAATCTGGAGTCTATTGCTTTTGCCAGTTTTATTATTATTATTATTATTCTTTCCGAACCAGTTTTCTCAGCAACTAGAAGACCTTACTCAAATCTACTTACAGGGTCAGTAAGGAGATGAGATCTAGTTTCTGGGAAATTAGGTTAAATTTTTATCTAGGTCAAAGGTCAAAATCTAGGTCAAATTTATAGTTTTCCTTATTTTTACGATTCTGACACTACACTTTAATAATTTGCTTCAAAATTTTGTATACAGATAGCAAAGAGTGTGCTAATAGTGTTAGCCTTTTGCCGTCAGAAAGTATTTTGACCCACTTTTGAGATATGGTGTCCGAAAAGTAGGTCAAAATAAAAAGTTCTCCAAATTTAACGTATGAGTTATGAATTAAGAGTAGAATTTTCTCAGGAATCCGAATCTGCAAACCAAATTCCGATCCGACCTTCGGTTCGGAAGTTATGGCGTTTTGAAAGCTCAAAAATCGCTAAATTTGGTGCCTATGTTAAGTCAATGGGAAAAAAGACTTTTTCGAAGTGTAAAATACAAGATATAGACTGAGTACAGCTTAATATAATGAATGCTTACAAAAGAAGGGAACCTCAAAAGCTACATAGCTTCAAAATTTGGACACCAAAATGCCTAGGTCAAAATCTAGGTCAAATTCATAGTTTTTCCTTATTTTAACGATTCTGACACTACACTTTAATAATTTACTTCAAAATTTTGTATACAGGTAGCAAAGAGTGTGCTAATAGTGTTAGCCTTTTGCCGTCAGAAAGTATTTTGACCCACTTTTGAGATATGGTGTCCGAAAAGTAGGTCAAAATAAAAAGTTCTCCAAATTTAACGTATGAGCTATGAATTAAGGGTAGAATTTTCTGAGGAATCTGAATCTGCAAATCAAATTTCGATCCGACTGCCGGTTCGGATGTTATGGCGTTTTGAAATCTCAAAAATCGCTAAATTTGGTGCCCCATGTTAAGTCAATGGGAAAAAAGACTTTTTCGAAGTGTAAAGTACAAGATATAGACTGGGTACAGCTCAACATAATGAACTTTTGTAAAAGAAGGGGACCTCAAAAGCTACATAGCTTCAAAATTTGGACACAAAAATGCCTAGGTCAAAATCTAGGTCAAATTCATAGTTTTTCCTTATTTTTATGATTCTGACACTACACTTTAATAATTTTCTTCAAAATTTTATATACAGGTAGCAAAGAGTGTGCTAATAGTGTAAGCCTTTTGCCGTCAGAGAGTATTTTGACCCACTTTTGAGATATGGTGTCCGAAAAGTAGGTCAAAATAAAAAGTTCTCCAAATTTAACATATGAGTTATGAATTAAGAGTAGAATTTTCTCAGGAATCCGGATCTGCAAACCAAATTTCGATCCGACTTCCGATTCTAAAGTTATGGCGTGTCCGAAAAGTAGGTCAAAATAAAAATTCGCCAAATTTAACGTATGAGTTATGAATTAGGGGTAGAATTTTCTCAGAAATCCGAATCTGCAAACCAGATTTCAATCCAACTATTGGTTCCAAAGTAATGGCTCGAAAATCGCTAAATTTGGTGCCCCATGTTATGTCAATGAGAAAAAAGATTTTTTTAAAGTGTAAAATACAAGATATAGACTGAGTACAGCTTAACATAATGAATGCCTAGAAAAGAAGGGGACCTCAAAAGCTACATAGCTTCAAAATTTGGACACCAAAATGCCTAGGTCAAAATCTAGGTCAAATTCATAGTTTTTCCTCATTTTTACGATTCTGACACTACACTTTAATAATTTGCTTCAAAATTTTGTAAACAGGTAGCAAAGAGTGTGCTAATAGTGTTAGCCTTTTGCCGTCAGAAAGTATTTTGACCCACTTTTGAGATATGGTGTCCGAAAAGTAGGTCAAAATAAAAAATTCTCCAAATTCAACGTATGAGTTATGAATTAAGGGTAGAATTTTCTCAGAAATCCGAATCTGCAAATCAAATTTTGATCTGACTACTGGTTCTGAAGTTATGGCGTGTCCAAAAAGTAGGTCAAAATAAAAAAAATCCAAATTTAACGTATGAGTTATGAATTAGGGGTAGAATTTTTTCAGGAATCCGAATCTGCAAACTAAATTTCGATCCGACTTCCGGTTCGAAAGTTATGGCATTTTGAAAGCTCAAAAATCGCTAAAATTGGTGCCCCACGTTATGGCAATGGGAGAAAAGATTTTTTTTGAAGTGTAAATTACGAGATATAGACTAAGTACAGCTTCAAATAATGAAAGCCTATAAAAGAAACGGACCTCAAAAGCTATCTAGCTTCAAAATTTGGACACCAAAATGCCTAGGTCAAAATCTAGGTAAAATTTATAGTTTTGACTTATTTTTTAGATTCTGACGCTACACTCTAATTATTTGCTTCAAAATTTTGTATACAGGTAGCAAAGAGTGAGTTAATAGTGTTAGCCTTTTGCCGTCAGAAAGTATTTTGACCAACTTTTGAGATATGGTGTCCGAAAAGTAGGTCAAAATAAAAAGTTCTCAAAATTTAAAGTATGAGTAATGAATTAAGAGTAGAATTTCCTCAGGAATCCGAATCTTTAAACCAAATTTCAATCCAACTTCTGGTTAGATAGTTATATCGGTTTGAAGTCTCGAAAAGTCGATCTGATGATATCTCCATGTTAAGCCAATGGAGTCGAAGATAACATTCTTAAGAGTCGTCTAAATGTCTATATTCTAGCTGACTCAGCTTATTCTGGATGACTCAGCTTACAAGTTTTCTGGATGACTCAGCTTTAAAATCTGGAGTCTTAAATTGAACTTGTTCAATTTACATGTCTAGTTATTATTATTTTTCTTTCCGAACCAGTTTTCTCAGCAACTAGAAGGACTTACTTAAATCTGCTAACACAGTCAACTGGGTAATGAGACCTAGTTTCTGGGAAATTAGGTCAAATGTTTATCTAGGTCAAACGTCAAAATCTAGGTCAAATCGTTAGTTTTCACTATTTTACAAGTTTTCTCAGTCGTCCTTCGGTATTTTGGCTCCGGGTTTTTTTCATCTTGTAGCTTAGATAAAAAGCTAATTCCGAAAGGCAAATCGTTTTTTGATTACTCTTACCGATTTTGAGAAATGACGTCCGAAAAGTAGGTCAGAACATAAAAAGTCCTCCAAATTCAACGTGTGAATTATCAAATAGGTGTAGAATGATCTCAGGAATCCAAATCTGCAAACAAAATTTCAATCCGACTTCCGGTTCGGAAGTTACAGCGTTTTGAAATCTCAAAATCGCTAAATTTGGCGCCCCATGTTAAGTCAATGGGGAAAAAGACTTCTTCGAAGTGTTAAATACGAGATATAGACTGAGTACAGCTTAACATAATGAAAGCCTATTAAAGAAGAGGACCTCGAAGGCTATCGAGCTTTAAAATTTGGACAGCAAAATGCCTAGGTCAAAATCTAGGTCAAATTTATAGTATTTTCTTATTTTTGCGATTCTGACACTACACTTTAATAATTTGCTTCAAAATTTTGCACACAGGTAGCAGAGAGTGTGGTAATAGTGTTAGCCTTTTGCCGTCAAAAAGTATTTTGACCCACTTTTGAGATATGGTGTCCGAAAAGTAGGTCAAATAAAATGTTCTCAAAATTTAACATATGAGCTATGAATTAAGGGTAGAATTTTCCCAGGAATCCGAATCTGCAAACTAAATTTCAATCCGACTTTCGGTTCGGAAGTTATGGCGTTTTGAAAGCTCAAAAATCGCTAAATTTGGTGCCCCATGTTATGTCAATGAGAAAAAAGATTTTTTTGAAGTGTAAAATACCAGATATAAACTGAGTACAGCTTAACATTCTGAAAGCCTATAAAAGAAGGGGACCTCGAAGGCTATCTAGCTTTAAAATTTGGACACCAAAATGCCTAGGTCAAAATCTAGGTCAAATTCATAGTTTTTCCTTATTTTTGCGATTCTGGCACTACACTTTTAGGATTTGCTTCAAAATTTTGTATACAGGTAGGAAAGAGTGTGCTAATAGTGAGAGCCTTTTGCCGTCAGAAAGTATTTTGACCCACTTTTGAGATATGGTGTCCGTAAAGTAGGTCAAAATAAAAATTTCTCATAATTTAACTTATGAGTTATGAATTAAGGGTAGAATTTTCTCAGGAATCCGAATCTGCAAACCAAATTTCAATTCGACTTTCCGTTGGGAAGTTATGGCGTTCTGAAAGCTCAAAAATCGCTAATTTTGGTGCCCCATGTAATGTCAATGAGAAAAAAGATTTTTTTGAAGTGTAAAATACCAGATAAAGACTGAGTACAGCTTAAGATTCTGAAAGTCTATAAAAGAAGGGGACCTCGAAGGCTATCTAGCTTTAAAATTTGGACACCAAAATCCCTAGGTCAAAATCTAGGTCAAATACATAGTTTTTCCTTATTTTTGCGATTCTGGCACTACACTTTTAGGATTTGCTTCAAAATTTTGTATACAGGTAGCAAAGAGTGGGCTAATAGTGTTAGCCTTTTGCCGTCAGAGAGTATTTTGACCCACTTTTGAGATATGGTGTCCGAAAAGTAGGTCAGAATAAAAAATTCTCCAAATTTTACATATGAGTTATGAATTAAGAGTAGAATTTTCTCAGGAATCCGAATCTGCAAACCAAATTTCGATCCGACTTCCGGTTCCAAAGTTATGGCATGTCCGAAAAGTAGGTCAAAATAAAAATTCGCCAAATTTAACGTATGAGTTATGAATGAGGGGTAGAATTTTGTCAGGAATCCGAATCTTTAAATCAAATTTCGATCCGACTTCCGGTTTGAAAGTTATGGCGTTTTGAAATTTCGAGAAAAATCGATCTGATGTTATCCTGATAGAAAGTCAAAGAAAAAAGATTTTTTTGAAGTGTAAAATACGAGATATAGATTGAGTACAGCTTAAGATAATGAATTCCTATAAAAGAAGGGGACCTCAAAAGCTACCTAGTTTCAATATTTGGACACCAAAATGCCTAGGTCAAAATCGAGGTCAAATTCATAGTTTTTCCTTATTTTTGCGATTCTGGCACTACACTTTTAGGATTTGCTTCAAAATTTTGTATACAGGTAGCAAAGAGTGTGCTAATAGTGTTAGCTTTTTGCCGTCAGAGAGTATTTTGACCCACTTTTGAGATATGGTGTCCGTAAAGTAGGTCAAAATAAAATGAGTTATGAATTAAGGGTAGAATTTTCTCAGGAATCCGAATCTATAATCTGATTTTCGATCAAACTTCTGGTTAGACAGTTATAGGGGTTTGAAGTCTCGAAAAGTCGATATGATGATATCCCCATGTCATGCATATGGAGTCAAAGATAACATTCTTAAGAGTTGTCAAAATGTCTATATTCTAGCTGACTCAGCTTATAGTGAATGACTCAGCTTACAAGTAATTGGATGACTCAGCTTACAAGTAATTGGAAGGCTCAGCTTAAAACAAGTCTTAAATCTGGAGTCTTAAATTGAACTTGTTCAATTTACATGTCTAGTTATTCTTATTCTTATTATTCTAAACCAGTTTTCTCAATAACCATAAGATTTTCAGTAAAGTCAGTCATTTGGTCAATTTAGGTCCAGAATCTAGTTCCTCGGAAATTGGGTCAAATTTTTATCTAGGTCAAAGGTCAAGAACTAGGTCAAATCCAGTACTTTGTCACTTTTTTCGATTTTCTCGGTCGTCTTTCAATATTTTCGATCCGGGTTTTTTTCATTGTGTTCCTTATAAAAAAGTAGGAAACCTAGGTTCGATTTAGTTTTTTGATATCTCAAACCAATTTCGAGATATCAGTGTCCGAAAACGAGGTCCAAAAAAAAGTTCTCAGAATCAAATGTCCAGGATATTAGTCTTATAGGAAATTTTCTCAGGATTCCGAATATGAAAACGAAATCTGGATCTGACTTCCAGTTCGGAAGTTATGGCGTTTTGAAAGCTCAAAAATCGCTAGATTTGGTGCCCATGTTAAGTCAATGGGAAAAAAGATTTTTTTGAAGTGAAAAATACGGAATATAGACTGAGTTCAGCTTCATATAATCAAAGCCTTTAAAAGAAGGGGATCTCAAAAGCCATCTAGCTTCACAATTTGGACACCGAAATGCCTAGGTCAAAATCTAGGTCAAATTCATAGGTTTTCCTTATTTTTTCGATTCTGACACTACACTTTAATTATATTCTTCGAAATTGTGTATACATGTAGCCAAGAATATGCTAATAGTGTTAGCCTTTTGCCGTCAGAAAGTATTTTGACCAACTTTTGAGATATGGTGTCCGAAAAGTAGGTCAAAATAAAAAGTTCTCCAAATTGAATATATGAGTTATGAATTAAGGGTAGAATTTTGTCAGGAATCCGAATCTGCAAACCAAATTTCGATCCGATTTCCGGTTCGGAAGTTATGGCGTGTCCGAAAAGTAGGTCAAAATAAAAATTCGCCAAATTTAACGTATGAGTTATGAATTAGGGGTAGAATTTTATCAGGAATCCGAATCTGCAAACCAAATTGCGATCCGACTTCCGGTTCGGAAGTGATAGCGTTTTGAAATTTCGAGAAAAATCGATCTGATGGTATCCTGATAGAAAGTCAAGAGTAGAGAAGAAAATATTGAAAAATTCATCCATCCTCCTATCTCATCCTACCCTATCCTTCCTATCTATCCTTCCTTCATATCTTTTCCTTCCTATCCTTCCTATCCTATCCTATCCTATCCTTTCTTCCTATTCTATTCTATCCTATCGTTCTTTCCTATTCTATCCTACCTTCCTATTTTATTTATCCATCTCTTTCTAGATGATTCAGCTTTTTCTGGATGACTCGGCTTATTCTGGATGACTCGGCTAAAAAAAGTCTAGATCTGGAGTCTGAAATTGAACTTCGTTCAATTTCCAAAATCTAGTTATTATTCTAAGCAAGTTTTCTCAATAACTGTAAATTCTTCAGTTAAGAAAATCCTTTGGTTTATTTAGGTTCAGAATCTAGTTCCTCGGAAATTGGGTCAAATTTTTATCTAGGTCAGAGGTCAAGAACTAGGTCAAATCCAGTACTTTGTCACTTTTTTCGATTTTCTCGGTCGTCCTTCAATATTTTCGATCCGGTTTTTTTTTATTGTGTTCCTTATAAAAAAGTAGGAAACCTAGGGTCGATTTAGTTTTTTGATATCTCAAACCGATTTCGAGATATCAGTGTCCGAAAACGAGGTCCAAAAAAAAGTTCTTCGAATCAAATATCCAGGATATTAATCTTATGGGAAATTTTCTCAGGATTCCAAATCTGAAAACCAAATTTGAATCAAACTTCCGGTTAGGAAGTTATGGCGTTTTGAAAGCTCAAAAATCGCTAGATTTGGTGCCCATGTTAAGTCAATGGGAAAAAAGATTTTTTTGAAGTGAAAAATACGAAATATAGACTGAGTTCAGCTAAATATAATGAAAGCTTTTAAAAGAATGGGACCTCAAAATCCATCTAGCTTTAAAATTTGGACATCAAAATGCCTAGGTCAGAATCTAGGTCAAATTCAAAGTTTTTCCTTATTTTTGCGATTCTGACACTACAGATAATTTATATTCTTCGAAATTTTGTATACATGTAGCCAAGAGTGTGCTTATAGTGTTAGCCTTTTGCCGTCAGAAAGTATTTTGCCCCACTTTTGAGATATGGTGTCCGAAAAGTAGGTCAAAATAAAAATTTCTCCAAATTTGACGTTTGAGTTATGAATTAAGTATAGAATTTTATCGGGAATCCGAATCTGCAAACCAAATTTCAATCCAAATTCTGGTTCGGAAGTTATGACATTTTGAAAGCTCAAAAATCGCTAAATTTGGTCCCCCATGTTATGTCAATGGGAAAAAAGATTTTTTTGAAGTGTAAAATACAAGATATAGACTAATTACAGCTTAAAATAATGAAAGCCTATGAAAGAAGGGAACCTCGAAGGCTACCTAATAATATTTGGACACCAAAATCCCTAGGTCAAAATCTAGGTCAAATTCATAGTTTATCCTTATTTTTGCGATTCTGACACTACACTTTAATTATATTCCTCGAAATTGTGTATACATGTAGCCAAGAGTGTGCTAATAGCGTAAGCCTTTTGCCGTCAGAAAGTATTTTGCCCCACTTTTGAGATATGGTGTCCGAAAAGTAGGTCAAAATAAAAAGTTCTCCAAATTTAACGTTTGAGTTATGAATTAAGAATGGAATTTTCTCAGAAAACCAAATCTACTAACCAAATTTCGATTCGACTTCCGGTTCCGAAGTTATGGCGTGTCCGAAAAGTAGGTCAAAATAAAAATTCGCCAAATTTAACGAATGAGTTATGAATTAGGGGTAGAATTTTGTCAGGAATCCGAATCTGCAAATCAAATTTCAATCCGACTTCCGGTTCGGAAGTTATGGCGTTTTGAAATTTCAAGAAAAATCGATATGATGGTATCCTGATAGAAAGTCAAGAGTAGAGAAGAAAATATTGAAAAATGCATCCATCCTTCCTTATTGATCCTATCCTATCCTTCCTATCTACCCTTGCTTCGTATCCTCTCTTTCCTATCCTTCCTATTCTATCCTTCTTTCCTATTCTATCCTATCGTTCCTTCCTATTCTATTGTATCCTTCCTTCCTTTTTCATCCATCCATCCATCTTTTTTCTGGATGATTTAGCTTATTTTGGATGACTTGGCTTATTCTGGATGACTCGGCTAAAAAAAGTCTAGATCTGGAGTCTGAAATTGAACTCGTTCAATTTCCAAAATCTAGTTATCAGTGATTTGCCAGAAGAAATCGGAGCAATACATGTACATCAAATATATTACAGGCTCAGAATAAGTTTTAGCCCAGGGGATCACTTTTCAAAACAAACCACGGGGTCACAATATATAATTTTGGCCGAAAATCACTAAACAATGCTCAGATTGGTAAAAAAAATGTAGGATTTTGTAAAAACTTTGGTAAGGGGAGGGGATTTACTTGAACCCAACGACGCCCTCCCCTCCCTGGCCATGAACCTATACCAAATTCGTAATGTATTGATATATAGCAGTATCGTGTCATAAATGTTTTGTGTTGTTTGTGAAGTGATTAAAGGTGTTTGTGTCTGTGTAAGAGGGGGCTTTAAGTGTTGTTTGTTGTAAACTTAATTTGACAGAAAACAATTGAGTTAAATTGTGAGGAAACCCAATGGAGTAAAAATGTGAGGAAACCCATTGATTAAAAATTCACTTTCCATTGACTCAATCAATTGAATCCAAATTATTTTAACACAATGTAATCATAACATATGTGACATTATACAATCAAATAAATATGAAAAACTTAATTTGCAATTTATTTTTCAGTGGAAATTAGAACCATCGGCTGTGGAAATTAATCCATTAACTTTAACAAACAGATTATTCATCAGTGTGAACAAAACTCAAATCATGGAAATTGAATAATTAGGGATTAAAGTTTGACTTATTATATTGCTCTGGAATGTCAATATATGTATGTGAATGGTGAAAAACTACATGATTTTGAAAGAATTGTTGACCATTGGGAGGGGGGTCCTTAGCTATGGGTCTGTATAAAATGCGTAATGTGTTTATTGAATATTGAGCAGTTCCCTGTCATGACTGTTTTTCCGGTTGGCAAAGTGAATACAGGTGGTTGTTTGTACCTGTGTAAGAGGGGATCGATTTAAATGTTGTTTGCTATAAACTTAATGTGACAGAGAAATAATGGAATAAAAATGTGAGGAAAACCAATTAATTAAAAATTCATTATTTTTGAGGAATTAAGAGCCATCAGATGTAGAGATTAATCCATTAACCCTAACAAACGGATTAATTATCAGTATGAATGAAATTCATTTCATAGGAATTGAATTATTAAGGATTAACAGCTCAAAAATAACCGCGTATAATCGGTTTTTGATTGCAAATCCCAACATGTTATTTGCTTAAGACAGGAATATTATTCTATATTATATGGCATTATATGTTGTTCCCTTTAAATAATACACGAATAATACTATTAAATCAAAAATAATTCTTTAAAATACGTATTATATTTTTTCCGCTTTAATTAAAGAAATAACTGCCTATTATACAGGAAAAATATTCTGTACAATTCTCTCTTAATGCAAATTATTTAGCAGTATACTAAACATTTTATTCTATATTATTTTTACTTTTTACATTGTATAATATTACTAAACTCTTGGAGGCACATTGTGTAAATATTGTGAATAACTGGTGGAAATTCTAAGAAATTATATGAAAATGTAAAAAAGGTTAGCATTCATATGCACATTGCATGTGTATAGGATTTCTCATATTTATGATGTCAATTTACGAAATCCTTTGAAATTTTCTCCATTTGGTCAAAGTATACATATATTAAACCTCTGAATGTTTTGTATGATAATAATGAAAAAAGATGTGACTGGTAAAGGACGTGCACATTTTTTTCTTTACAGAGGGGAAACCTTTTCCCGAAAATGTGGCAGTCACTATTTATCTTATTATGTAACTCAAATAATAATAATATGTACTCTGTAAACAAAAACAAAATGAGAAGTCTTTTCATTTCAACATTTAAAGTTTACAGGTTCTTATCGGCATTTAAATGCATTTTGCCTTTCAAGTGCTATGATATTAGGTATCGGGGATGATAAAACGTACTAATGACAGGTCACATGACCCAACTGGTGATGAGTACATTTCATCTTCCCTGATAGCAAGGATTCAGGACTGTCCAGGAAATTAGTTCATCCATTTCATATCATTTGACCATGAAGAAACAAATGAAAATCTAGAATACATATGAGGTATATAATAATCTGTAAAATATGCAATTTATGTAACATCGTAAATGAAGATAAAAAACATTGGCAGTTTACATCTGAACATGCTTGTTTGAAGCGAAAGATACATGGAAGCTTTTTTATCACTATTAGTGCTAAATATTACATAAGTGCACAATCAGCTGTCTAAAAATGAAAAATGTGTATGTATTACATTGTAAATAAAGAAGAAGAGGATTGGGTGGTTATAACTGAACAAAATTGTTCTAGTTATATAATACAAGAACGCTTTTTATCAGTGTTCGTGTTGAAGGGGTTAAAATATTAAATTATTAAATAATAATCAGTTACCTAGAAGTTATAAAATGTATATGTAACACTGTAAATTAAGATGAAGAACATTGTTGTTTACGTCTGCGCATAATTGTTTGAGGACAAAATTATTTGAAAACAGTTTAATCTGTATTAGTGTGTAAAGGGTTAAATATCACATAAGCACAGTAGGGAGTTATGTAGTATCTGCGAATATGTGACATATGTCACACTGAAAATGAAGATAAATAACCGTCATTGATATTTACAGATGATTATAATGGTTTTGAATACTATAATGTAGGAAAATATGTTAATTCAGTATTAGTGTTCAAAGGGTTAAAGTAGCACAGAAGCACATAATCAGTGATGTAGAAATTATAAAATCTTCACTATGTGTAACATTTTAAATGGAGATAAATAAATGTTGATGTTTACAACTGAACATAATGTAATATTTTGAAAGGAATGAAACGCTATTATCAGAACTACTGTCCAAAGGGTTAACATATTGACAGCATATGATTCGTAAGGTACATATCGAAATATGTATGACATGGCTCTATGGTGTAATGGTTAGCACTTAGGACTCGTGTCCGTTAGGCCTGGGTTCATTGTGCAACATCCTTTAGCTAAATGAACATTTAATGTTTACAACATTAAAAATTGTTCAGATAGAATATTACATTAAAATGTTTTATAAGTTTTAGTGTTCGAAGGGTTAATACCCCTAAATCAATAAATATAATAGAGAAAAGCAAAAACATTTACTGAGAATCATAGATTAAATAAATATGTGATCCTAAAAATGCATTTATTTGTAAATAACTTTAAACAAAAATCATGTCATGTACTAATGAAATATATTGAAAAACTAAAAAAATCCGATAATTTTTTGATATTTTAAAGAAAAATATCATTGAATTTTGGAGAAACAAATAACATGGCACTTTCTTATATATTAAACCATGATTAAAATAAACTATGTAAAAGTATGTAGTATAACCCTACATATATGTACTTTCCAACCAACCTTTGGGAATCAAAGGGTTCATTATTCACAACTGTTTTTCACACAAATGCCCAAAAAAATCGGAAGATATTACCGGCATGTTTATACAATAATATTAATTCCTCACTACCATAAGCTAGATGAAAAATCCGAAAAAATGTGATCCCGCCCCTGTGACAGAAAATGGAAAGAGGGCGCCACTATAATATAATATTAAAAATTCGCTGAACACTTTTCAGACAAGCACCTCAGATATTCTTTGACCCTGGGGTATGTGCTAAAGGTTGATAAAGTCAAATTTCATCACTTTTACATTTTCAGTAGAACATCCTCAGCAACAGGAGTATGTTGAGATTCTATAAACTTGAGTTCTTCTGAGAAAATGAGGATTTCAGCAAGGGTGCATCGACTCAACATGGGGATATACACCAATGACGATCTTAGCATAGCATCGGGATCCTTGCTGAAATCTTTATCTTCTCAGAAGAACTCAAGTTGATCGAATCTCAACAAGTAGATTCCTGTTTGAGGGTATTGCTAGAATCTATTTTCGAAAGTGAGAATATGGGTTCTTAAACAGGACATTAAAGCCTTTCCGAAGTTTTTGGTTAGTACTATTGCATTGTAGATAAAGCACCAAAAATTAAGTTGATTTCGTTTATAGATATTATCAATGACCTTCTTTCGATCGCCCTTTACTTTAAAATAATTATCCGAAAAACTCTCTGCAGTTACCTTAGACGAATTTGTTGATATGAATTCGTCCTTCCCAATGCAGCTATTACCGAAAGCGTATCTATAGAACATGACCCCACTCTCTCTGTCATAGAACTGAGACCAGTGTGCATGAATGGTATAGTCTTGTTGGAAATCAACCTCTGGTATACCAGCTCTTCCGTCGTGGACAACACCAGGGTGGGGTGGAGATGTGTCAATTGTAATCTAATGAAAATATAAAGCATAACGAAACATTTAGACCAATATACAAAGGCAAGATGTGCTAGTATGAATCAACGAATGTTGTATATTTGACTCACTTTGACGATGCGGGTTGTGACTAGTTGGGCAATGTTGGTGACTGTAAGTTGAAGGAAGTAGTCGTGGTCGTGTGTTCCGCCAGGTTTAGGAAAGTCTGTACGGTCTGGGTTTATATCATACTGTATCCCATAACATTGACCAACCGGTACACAATAACTCTCCGTTTCTTGGGTGTTATTTTCCATCTTTATAACATGAGTATTTGCCTCACCAAGGATCAGCTCAGTGTCTGTATAGTTGTCAAAGAGCTTCCAATGAACAGTATACAGCCCACTATGGATATCAAAAGCTTTGAACCTAAATCTAAAATGATAAAGGTCTAAAATATATCAAAAAACAGGTAGGATGATCAGATATCCTCTGCAAGATCAATGTTTTGGTCTGATATGGGATTGTTTCTTGACAGTTATTTGCCGGTGACAAGTTAATATATACTGTTTTAAACTGTGTTTCTGTCGTTATCCTGTAAACATTTGTGCTCATGTTTAAAGGTATTTTCATCCCTCCTTAAGTTTGGCATCAGAAGTCACCTTTTTCGTCGGGTGTTAAACTTGTATATGTTCGAATCTTTATCATGTTCCTTTATTCAAATATTTAGGACATTTAATCAATTTGTTGAAATCATAATCAGGAACATTCGGTTATCTTTGGAGGGGAGTCAAGTGTAAACTTAAAACAACTTTTAGATTGCAACACTATGTAGTATCTGAAATCAATTATTGAAATTTGAAAAGGACTAATATTATTTTACCGCATCTCAAACAGATCCCTGACGCTATGAACTGCAAGTTGTTCCCTGTCATTATTGACGAGCCAGATATCGTCTATGCTTGGTGGCGTGGAGTCAAAATGAAGATAAAGGCTATCTATAACTTCTGTTCCCATTACATCAATCGCTTTTACACAGAATCTGACCGTATCTCCATCTTCTCTTTGTATGTCTAGTATTTGGCTTTGATCCAGTACATTATCTGTAGCAGTCCATCTGTCATCGGGCATTACAGTTAATGTTTTCCCTCCACTGTGGTCTTTAAGGTACGTGTAATCAAACCTCACTATTGCATTAGCGTTTGGAATTGCAAGGCGCGTTCTTCCACTTTCCATATCATCATATTCTGGTTGAATGACTCTCTCCTGGTAGTCACTTACTGCTCCGAGGATGTTATTCACTTGATGGTATCGATTAATAAACCTATCGGTCCAATTAAATACTACACGTTGACCTTGTCCACTAACATCTTGCAAGTTATGTTGCCAGATGTAACTAGAGTTCTCTGATGCTGATTCTGATCGTAATGGCTTATGTTGCTCTACATCTATAGTAGAGTTAGGATCAAAGATAAACAGTCGTCTGGCTGTCTCTACATTACCACTAGAGCCATAATGGCCAGTATTGTCCACCACGGTCAGTACAATGGAATATGTTCCTGGTATATCGGGTGTGTAACTTGGAAATGGGTCACCTGGTTTTACTGTAAATATCTTCTCAGCTTGATAACTCTCTATTAGTTCATTATTGTTCTTTCTGGTCAGGTATACGTCAATGTCGAATTCTTCTAACCCAGAGAGGTCATCTTTCCATCCACTCCATGAAATGACGACACCATTCTAGAAACAATAAGAAAGTTTAGTCGTGATATTTACACGTACTAAATGGTTTAGCTTGTCTTTCCAAATATAAAATGAATTATTAATAACTAATAATTATTAATTAAAAATATCCAAGTTGTGTTTTAGGTACCTGAGTGTCAATCTGAAATGGCTCCAGTAAGTATTATATTTCTTCTAACAATCAATAATATAACCTATTCTCTGCTTTCTATAGATAAAGTTAGTCTTCATCATATATAGCATACCTTTCGTATGTCACTGCCAAAATCTAGCAATACATCGCTGCAGTAGGGATACACAGTCGAGCAGTGGTAAGGTTTTCAATATCAAATACAAACGTCACTTCTTGGGATTTTTCATTACCATTGTAGTACTTCTTTCTAGTAACGTTGGGCCCAAGTTCCGGATTGAGATATTCAACATAACCACCGTTGGTTGCAGTAGCAGTGAATTGTACGCTTGAAAGATCCGGTATAAATTTAAAAATAAAGCAATTGCTAGTTCAACAGTATCTCGAGTAAAAGTTTCTAAATCAAGAACCGACTCAACTGATTCGTCCATTATACAAATTTTGAACGCTGTAATATTGCACAAAAAATGAATATTCGCAAACACTAATCGTATTGACATTCATAATTTATATTTTTACCACACAATCTAAATAATACATTAAGAACTCAAGGAAATTTTCAGATACTGTTTCCTCCTGTTGATTCAGCACTCTTTTTAATACGTTTAAATGTTAAAACAAAACTGGATTAAGACTATTTCAACTTGTGAACATTATATAAACGAAACCCGTACGATTAAAAAATACTTGGATAAGTTTCAATCTCGTTCAAAAATATGTAAACAAATTTACTGGGAATTTATCAAAAGTATACCAATAAACGGCACCTATTCGGAAAAGTGGAATATTGATTTGAATACAACAATTGAAACAGGAGACTGGGAAATAATAAATAAAATGAACAAAATTTCTGTAACAAGCAAACCATCATATTAGGACCAAACTTAATGACATAATTAGTATTTTTAAAAGATATGTATTCCTATGTAAACATTCTAGGGTGAAACCAACATTTAGAGGTTTTAAGCTAAATGTATTAACCTACTACAAACTAGGCATAAGTGTTGGAAGAGGAGATAAATGGGATCCTCTAAACGATATACTTTCGATGACTGATTGTTCTTGATAATTTGCCATACAATTGACAATACAACCTGTTTGCATCTATTTCGATATATTTGATTCTGTAAACATGTGACAAATATGTAGCTGTTCTTGACCTAAATAAATATGCATTAAAAAAATTCTTACATACGCTTTCACCTGTTGAGCACCTGCTGTCAACATTACCGTTTACTTATTAATGTGGGGGTCCATAAAATATTAAATCATGATATGTTTTTGAGGTTTACAACTGATTTTCTGCTAATAAATTAGTTGTTTGAAAGGTTATTAACATGACATATTTATTTTATTTGTTAAATTAAAAATGAGACCATCTATTCGTTTGTGTTTTTGTTCACCTTCATAACACATCTTTGTTCTTCTTCGGGATTTGACAAGTAAGAGAATACTATTTATTTGATGTGTAGCCCATGTTTTTTAATCATCTTCATCATAGGTGTACGTTCCCAAGGGTAATGCACTTATTGTCTGGCCTATTTTGACTCATAATCGTGTGATCTTTTGATGTATGATCTTATTGGCAATACAAGTTGAAACTATGAACATACATAAATGTACAGGCCCGTCTGATGTTCTTTAATAATTAGACTCCAGATGAGTCTATTGCTTTTGCCAGTTTTCTTTACTCCAGATGAAAATCTGGAGTCTATTGCTTTTGCCAGTTTTCTTTATTATTCTTATTAGACTCCAGATTGAAAATCTGGAGTCTATTGCTTTTGCCAGTTTTCTTATTCTTTCTTTCTTTCTTTCTTTCTGAACACTTTTTCTCAGCAACTAGAAGAATTTACCTTAACCTACTTACATGGCTAACATAGCCCATCAACCGAGTTTCTGGGAAATTAAGTCAAATTTGTATCTAGGTCAAAGGTCATGAACTAGGTCAAATTTAGGTCAAATCAACATTCTGTCAATTATCTTCGTTGTTGTTCGTCGTTACACCTTCATCTTTTTTTCATCATGTAGCTTAGAAAAAAAACAAATCGAGAATATGCCATCCATTTTTTGATTACTCTTACCGATTTTGAAATATGGCGTCCGGAAAGTAGGTCAAACTAAAAAGTTAACCAAATTTAACATATGAGCTATGAAATAAGTGTAGAATTTTCTCAGGAATCTGAATCTGCAAACCAAATTCCGATATAAATTCTAAAGTTATGGCGTTTTGAAAATTTCGAGAAAAATCGATCTGATGATATGATATCCTGATAGAAAGTCAAGAGTAGCAAAGAAAATATAGAAAAAATCATCCATCCTTCCTTCCTATCCTGTCATATCATATCCTTCCTATCTATCCTTCCTTTCTATCCATTCCTTCCTACCCTATTTTTCCTTCCTATTCTATATCCTATCCTATCCTAAAACTGGGTCAAATATTACATTTTCTATATTCTATCAATTATCTTCGTCGTTATTTATCTAAACATCTTCATCTTTTTTTCATCATGTAGCTTATAAACAGCCCTTTTATAAGTGTGCCATCCGTTTTTTGATTACTCTTACTGATTTTGAAATATGGCGTCTGGAAAGTAGGTCAAAACAAAAAGTTCTCCAAATTCAATGTATGCATTAGGGGTAGAATTTTGTCAGGAATCCGAATCTGTAAATCAAATTTCAATCCGACTCTCGGTTCGGAAGTTATGGCGTTTTGAAAGCTCAAAAATCGCAAAAGGTGCCCCATGTTATGTCAATGAGTGAAAAGATTTTTTGAAGTGTAAAATATCAGATATAGACTGAGTTCAGCTTAACATTCTGAAAGCCTATAAAAGAATGGGAGCTCGAAGGCTATCTAGCTTTAAAATTTGGACACCAAAATGCCTAGGCCAATGTCTAGGTCAAATTCGTAGTTTTACCTTATTTTTGCGATTCTGACATTACACTTTAATATTTTGTTTCGAAATTTTGTATACAGGTAGCAAAGAGTGTGCTAATATCGATAGCCTTTTGCCGTCAGAAAGTAGTTTGACCCACTTTTGAGATATGGTGTCCATAAAGTAGGTCAAAATAAAAAGTTCTCATAATTTAACTTATGAGTTATGAATTAAGAGTAAAATTTTCTCAGGAATCCGAATCTGCAAACCAAATTTCAATTCGACTTCCGGTCAAAAATTCCTACTTACCTACCCACCTACATACCTACTTGGCTACCTACTGCTACCTACTTCTCAGCTACTTACTCGGCTACCTACTCAGCTACTTACTCAGCTACCCACTCAGCTGCTTACTCAGCTACCTACTCAGCTGCTTACTCAGCTACCTACTCAGCTACTTACTCAATTTCTTAATCATCTACTTACTCAGCTTCCTACTCAGTTACGTACTCATCTCTTTACTCAAGTAAATCAACCTGGAGTCTTAAATTGAACTTTGTTCAATTTACCAATCTAGTTATTATTCTTTCAGAATCTTCCTCCTTCCCAGATTTCTCACCAACTAGAAAAGTTTACTTTAAGCTGCTTACATGATCAACTAGGCAAAGTACCTGGGTTCATGGGAAATTAGGTCAAATTTTTATCTAGGTCAAAGGTCAAGAACTAGGTCAAATCAAGGTCAAATCAACATTCTGTCAATTATCTTCGTTGTTGTTTGTCGTAACTCCTTCATCTTTATTTCCACATGTAGCTTAGAAAAAAACAAATCGAGAATTTGCCATCCGTTTTTTGATTACTCTTAGCGATTTTGAGATATGGCGTCCTGGAAGTAGGTCAAACCAAAAAGTTCTCCAAATTTAACATATGAGCTATGAAATAAGGGTACAATTTTCTCAGGAATCCGAATCTGCAAACCAAATTTTGATCCGACTTCCTGTTCGGAAGTTATGGCGTTTTGAAAGCTCAAAAATCGCTAAATTTGGTGCCCATGTTAAGTCAATGGGAAAAAAAGATTTTTTTTGAAGTGAAAAATACGAAATATAGACTGAGTTCAGCTAAATATAATGAAAGCTTTTAAAAGAAGTGGACCTCATAAGCCATCTAGCTTCAAAATTTGGACACCGAAATGCCTAGGTCAAAATTTAGGTCAAATTCAAAGTTTTTCCTCAGTTTTGCGATTCTGACACTACACTTTAATTATATTCTTCAAAATTGTGTATACATGTAGCCAAGAGTGTGCTAATAGTGTTAGCCTTTTGCCGTCAAAAAGTATTTTGACCCACTTTTGAGATATGGTGTCCCAAAAGTAGGTCAAAATAAAAAATCTTCAAATTTAACGTATGAGTTATGAATAAGGGGAAGGATTTTATCAGGAATCCGAATCTGCAAACCAAATCTTGATTCAACCTCCTGTTAGGAAGTTATTGCGTTTTGAAAGCTCAAAAATCGCTAAATTTGATGCCCCATGTTATGTCAATGGGAAAAAAGATTTTTTTTTGAAGTGTAAAATACGAAATATAGACTGAGTACAGCTTAATATAATGAAAGCCTATTAAAGAAGGGGACCTCGAAGGCTACTTAGCTCCAAAATTTGGACACCAAAATGCCTAGGTCAAAATCTAGGTCAAATTTATAGTTTTCCCTTATTTTTGCGATTCTGACACTATATTTAAATGATTTGCTTTTAAATTGTGTATACAGGTAGCAAAGAGTATGCTAATAGTGTTAGCGTTTTGCCGCCAGAAAGTATTTTGACCCACTTTTGAGATATGGTGTCCAAAAGTAGGCCAAAGTAAAAAGTTTTCCAAATTTAACGTATGAGTTATGAGTTAAGGGTAGAATTTTCTCAAAAATCTAGATCTGCAAACCAAATTTCGATCCGACTACTTGTTCTTAAGTTATGGCGTTTTGAAATCTCAAAAATCGCTAAATTTGGTGCCCCATGTTAAATCAATGGGACCGAATAATTTTTTGAAGTGTAAAAATACGAGATATAGAATGAGTACAGCTAAACATAATGAAATCCCATAGAAGAAGAGGACCTCAAAAGCTACTTTCCTTCAAAGTTTGGACACCAAAATACCTAGTTCAAAATCTAGGTCAAATTCATAGTTTTTTCTTATTTTGCGATTCTGACACTACACTTCAATGATATTCTCCGAAATTTTGTATACTTGTAGCAAAGAGTGTGCTAATAATGTTAACAATTTTTGCCTTCAATAAGTTTTTTGACCCACTTTTGAGATATGGTGTCCGAAATGTAGGTCAAAATAAAAAGTTCTCCATGAAATTGCAATCCGACCCCCGGATTAGATTCTACGCCATTTTGAAGTTTGAAATTCGCACTTGCCAGTATTCACGATGCAGATTGATCAAATATACTTTCAAAAATTCCTGCATACCCTACTTTACCTCTCTACCTACTCAGCTACTTATTTGACTACTTACTCAATTACTTAATTAGTTATTACTTACTTAGCTACTTACTCAGCTACTAACTCAGTTACTTACTCAGCTACTTACTCAGCTACCTACTCAGCTTTTTACCCAATGGCGTCCTGAAAGTAGGTCAAAACCAAAAAGTTCTCCAAATTTAACATATGAGCTATGAAATAAGGGTAGAATTTTCTCCGAATCTGTAAATCAAATTTTGATCCGACTTCCCGTTCGGAAGTTATGGCGTTTTGAAAGCTCAAAAATCGCTAAAGTTGGTGCCCATGTTAAGTCAATGGGAAAAAAGATTTTTTTGAAGTGAAAAATACGAAATATAGACTGAGTTCAGCTAAATATAATGAAAGCTTTTAAAAGGAGGGGACCTCAAAAGCCATCTAGCTTGAAAATTTGGACACCAAAATGCCTAGGTCAAAATCTAGGTAAAATTCAAAGTTTTTCCTTATTTTTGCGATTGCGATTTTTTTTGGAAGTGTAAAATACGAGATCCAAATCCAAATCCCTAAGTTAAAATCTAGGTCAAATTCATAGTTTTTTTCCTTATTTTTGCGATTCTGACACTATATTCAAATGATTTGCTTCAAAATTTTGTATACAGGTAGCAAAGAGTATGCTAATAGTGTTATCCTTTTGCCGTTAGAAAGTATTTTGACTCACTTTTGAGATATGGTGTCCGTAGGTCAATATAAAAAGTTTTCCAAATTTAATGTGTGAGTTATGAATTAATGGTAAAATTTTCTCGTGTTAAATCAATGGGACCGAATAATTTTTTGAAGTGTAAAAATACGAGATATAGAATGAGTACAGCTAAACATAATGAAAGCCCATAAAAGAAGGGGACCTCAAAAGCTACTTTCCTTCAAAATTTTGACACCAAAATACCTATTTCAAATCTAGGTCAAATTCTTAGTTTTTTTCTTATTTTTGCAATTCGGACACTACACTTCAATGATATTCTTCGAAATTTTGTAAACATGTAGCAAAGAGTGTGCTTATAATGTTAACTTTTTGCCGTCAAGAAGTTTTTTGACCCACTTTTGAGATATGGTGATCGAAATGTAGGTCAAAATAAAAAGTTCTCCAAATTTAACGTGCGAGTTATGAATTAGAGGAAGAATTTCCTAAGGAATCCGGATCTGAAATTAAAATTGCAATCCGGCCCCCGGTTTAGATTCTAAGCCATTTTGAAGTTTGAAATTCGCACTTGCAGATTGATCAAATAAACTTTCAAAAATTCCTACATACCCTACTTTACCTCCCTACCTACTCAGCTACTTATTTGACTACTTACTCAATTGCTTAATTAGTTATTACTTACTTAGCTACTTACTCAGCTACTAACTCAGGTACTTACTCAGCTACTTACTCAGCTACCTACTCAGCTTTTTACCCAGTTACTTACTCAGCTACTTACTCAACTACTACTAAGGTACTTACTCAGAACAGGATCTTAAGAGGTTCTCGACAAATCATTTGATTCTAGACTTGTCATTTTTTTTCAACGAAATCACAATCAAGAGTTGAATTTTTATTAGCTATTTAGAGAGTGAGTCCTGCCTAGTATTAATTTCAATAAAAAAGTTAAAATAGAACCCTATTTGAGAGTCAATCTAATACTTACATTACATTGATAAATTAAGGCAAATCCTGATATATTTTTAAAGTGCATTTTTTTATGAAATATTATCCAGCAAGTATTTAGATGAAACGGTCTTATTTAAATACAAATCGTAACATGATGATATTTTTCATGAAACATTTTTCAATGAAATTCAATTGAAGGGTCAAGATAAAACGAGCTAATTTAGGTGAAAACCCTTACATGATGATGTGTTTTCATAACTTCTTTCATAAAATTCCATCAAGGGGTGAAGATAAAATGATCGAATGTCACGTGATAGATCCATATAAGGCTTTTAGAACCATGTCGGGAAAGATGAGGGGAAGCCCCTGACACCTGTTTCACGATTTTATCCGAACGTTGTTCGGATCATTTCGGTTTTTATGCACTTCATTATTGTACCGAAGTTTGCCGATTCGATTCGTCGTATTTCGGAATCCTGGTGACAATTTTATACTCCATTGGAGTATTTTTGACCTACTTCTTATGACGGAAATTCCCGAACCTTGTTCGGATTAATCCGGACTTTCTGACCTACTTTATCTACCGAGATTTCACGAGTTAACATTCGTCTCATTCCGGAATCCTGGTGACAATTTTATACTCCATTGGAGTATTTTTGATCTACTTTTTCTGGATTTTGCCCTACTTATTATATCTTGACAACAAGCAAATCAAAAAGTTCGACATGAACGGGTCTCGATCAACTAACCTAGACAATGGAAGCCAGGCACGCCAACCATGAAGCCAACGAGCTACCGATATGAACGAACAAAAGTATTATATATTTATACCGAGCGTCAATTCAAAATGATCCTCACTTTTGTCTCCACTTAAATACGACTCGTCAGTTGTATCCAGAATAGTAGAACGCCTATGGCGCTAGTGAATAACCAAGTCCCAGGTGAGTGGTTCGTATCCCTCCGTGATATACTATTTTTGTTTTATTAAATACGACAGAAAGGAGCAAGGTGTAGGTTGAAAACAAGACGTTAGTTTGTTTCAAAACAGTTTGGAAACATTCATCTCTGATAATTTAAGGTTTTCCACTCCTGAAGGGCCTCTAGATCTATGAAATTCATTAATCAAGACAGTGTAAAAATTTTAGATATATGTAATACGTTTTCATACTTAAGCCTGTGGAATCAACTAAATATTACATTTTGGATTTCATTGATATCCTGTCATAGTCCTAATTTTTTTTCTGGAACATTATTTTTTCAACACTGATAAAAATTTTCCTGATATTTCCCTGACATTTCCCTGACATATCTACCGTTTCAAAATTCCCGGTCATCTTTGGCCCTTTTGACCTAATTTTAAAATTACCTGACATTTCCAGCATTTGGAAAATCAAGTCAATTTCCCTGACATTTCCAGGTGTGTACGAACCCTGGAAATATCCCAATTGCTCGCCCTATGAATCGCTAGCACAGATTGGATTGATTAGTGTTTCAAAATGGTGGACGAAGTGTTTGATTAGATAATTTACATATTAGCTCCTTAAAGGGGCAACAAGGCCTGTACATAGAAAATTCGAAATTTTTTACATTTTCTGAATTTTAGGGCAACATTTGGCTTAACATCTTTTTTTTACATTTTTTCTTAAAATGTATAGATAAACAATAAAATGTCAGCATTAAGCAGTGCAAATTCAGTTCAAAGCTTCTATAAAGGGAGTCCAACTTATAGATTTTGAAAATCCGACTCGTTTAAAGAAGAATATCAGCAGCTTAAATCACGCCCGGTGATCATACAAAATGGATGGAGGGGGGGGGGGTAGGCGATTTCTGCAAGAAAACTCAACAAATTTGGAAGATTTTTTTTTTTTCAAGATAAAATTAACAACTGAATTGCCAAATGAATAGGCGCAGTGCATGGCAAAATATGTAAGGTCTTCTAGTATTTTTTTGAACTGATACGCTTCTAAGATATGAGATCTATTATAAAAGGCGCATCATCATCATCATCATCATCAACGTGCAAAAGTCATGTTTTTGCTATAAATCAGGCAACAATGGTCTACACGACCTGTAATAAATAGGTATGAGGGGCGTTATTATCACAACACTGACATTGTTCACTTTTTAAAGTTGTTTCAATGCGTTATATGTAAATGGGCGTGTGGAAGGCCCGTGGGTGGCAATAAAATAACTCGAACTTCAAATTAAAATATATATGAAATAGTATATTTCAAACTTCAATGTTCAAAATACAATGCTCTGTAATGTACAACATGAACTCTTACAACAACTACTGACAAGCCAACTCCCAATGCAAACTCAGCTACATGTGAGTGAGAAAGACCATATAAGGGAACAATAGATAAATAAAACTGACACAGTTTGCATAGTTGAATAACTGGTTTCAATAAAAGGTGAAAAGTGAACATGGTATTAAAAGAGTAAAACTGCAAACAACCTACTTAGGGACCTGTTATATTGAGATGAATAGGGATTGATTAATATGAACAGTAATAATATAAAATGTGAAAATGACCATGTTACATGTACAAAAAATAACCCCATTGTTACAAAATCACAAAAAGTGAAATATCTATTCTTGTATTGCATTTTCGTTCACTGGACATATTTTAATTTGCATTGCTATTAGATACATTTTAAGGGTGATATGAAAATTGAACCACGAAAACAGATGTACTTTAAGTTAAAGGGAACTTTCTACCATACCCGCCATGCTATCTGACCCGAACGAGCCACCTTGTGGTGAGATTGGTAACTACCTGCTCGCATCTGCGTTATTACGCAGAGACATAAACGTATACACAAGGAAACGATAGGAGCTAACCTATTTTATCTCTGTATACATTTTAACTTTAATACATCGTTACAAAAAAATACGAAATACCTGTATATTGATTTTTTGACCTTGACCGATTCTTGAATTGAATCGAATTTGTCCAAAAGTCTTGAAACGTAAAATACCTAAATATTTATCTTTGACCTTGGGATAACCTTGTACAAGAAACATTAATGTTGACCTCGGTTCATCTAATCATAATTCGCCAAGGGCCATAGTATCATCAAACGCCAAATACCTAGACATTGATCGTTTACCTTTGAATGAACTTAACTCTGACCTTCGGAGACCAACTTACTAAGGTTAAATGGTGTAGAAGGAGATGTCCTAACAGACAGACAAAATGACAGACAGACCAAACATGCTTTTATAGTAGGTCTCGACATCTCCTTTTGCCCTCATACTTGATGGGCCAGTGAGCGTTCTACTAAGGTCAGAGGTCAAAGTCATTCTACGTTTAAGGCAGAATCAGATATATGGAGGTGACAAAATTACAAGCAACATGTACAATTGACGTACTTATCTATTCCTTACAATCTTAAATACAATACCTCACAAAATGTTTACGATATGTTAGAAATCGATGAAGTTATAATAGATTAAAAGTGCAAAATTGTAAATAATAAGTAACCATTCTTATAGAAGAAATATACAAAAGTCATTGTTGTTAACTCTTTAGTTTTCCTGAAATAAAGTGTGCAGTTTTGGGTTTTTCAGATAATAGACATGAAAAGGAATGACATTAGCCAGAAATATTCTAAAATTGAAACATTTTTTTTGTTAGACTGCTTGCTAGATCCGATTCTCTCTTTAAAATGTCAATATCTAGGTTTACGCGTTTTTTACCCTTGGTCTGAGATTCGACCCTTGATGAGGCATGATTAGGTGACCTGAAGTCAAGGTCATTCCTATGTAAAATATCAATATCTATGTATTTGGTGATGTAAAGTCCTTTGGGCTGCTGTGACCCTTGGCAACCAACGATTAGGTGAACTGAGTTCAAGGCCAATGTAACTGGGTCAAGTTTGTTTCAAGATCAAAAATTAATATCTAAGTATTTGGCGTTGAAAGGACCTTGAGGGCTACAATGACCCTTGACGACACATGATTAGGTGACCTAAGGTCAAAGTCAATGTGTATTGGCCAACGTTATTTCAAGGTCACATCTAGGTACTATTATCTGGCGTTTCACGAGGTTTCAACAAGTTCATCTCAATTCAAAAATCAGTCAAAGTCAATACAGGTATTTTGCATTTTATGGAGATGCTGCTATATGGGGACCCTTCGTGATCCACTCGAACATGTAGATTGCTAGTATTTGTAAAGATGTATAAAAGTTAAAATGTATACTTACCATGAGCTCCTATCGTTGGATTTAAATAAGGAGTATGATTTTAAAATTGGCTAGGTCGTGGTTAAGCAACAATAGTAGAGAGGTTAAGCTACACGTATTTAACAAAACTTGAACGTGAACTTCAATGCGCGCGCAGATAAATGACGTCAGATTTGTTTATTTCCTTTGGGCCAGCGTGAAGTTTACAGTTTTTTACATGAGATTATCATATTCGTGCAATTTACAGACGCATATTCAACAAAGCATGAACGTGTACTTCTATGCGCGCGCAGGAAAATGACGTCAGATTAGTCTACTTTCTACAGGTAGGCGTGAAGTTACAGGTTTCTACGTGTAGATGAGTGATTACACGTCCCTCATTACGTGATTGATTTTAGCTATGTTCTAGGATGGCCCTGGAGCCCATATTTGATACAGACAATCTTACTTGTTATATTGGTAAACCCCAATCCTTAATTGGAAATTAGAATACATTTTAATGGGTAAATGACAACTTCAAATGTGATCGTTTGTTCATTCCATACAATATAAATTGGCAAGACCTATTTGATGCCCGGGGCTTAGTAAAATATGTATACTAAACGAAATGAAATGACAACCAGGGCAAGAAAGGATTTAGTGCGCCCTCCATTATGATCTCCCCATGAACAAAAATAAATTCATCTGATTTTTCAAAATAAATATACTGCTTTTATTATTACATTTATATGTACACTAGTATCTTGTTGACCTATATTCAGCACTGAATGGACCACTTATTAGGGCCAATATTCAATCATAAAGTGTACAGGGGTAGAGATGCCAAACCATGAAGTCTTTTTGTGTCTGTCAAAATCCATTTGCATCCTACACATCCCTACATCTTATCCAAATGTGTTATTAATTAATGAAACATAACAGTATAATTTTTGTATTTACAAAGTTTTATGGGATTTCATAAGTCTAAAAGTTGCTTTTGAAGCATTTTTCTATTGCCATTTTGTAGGAAAAAATCTTTTAATTGAAGTTTGACCTGAATCGTTTGCAAACTTTATATTTGCACATCTGATGTGATATACCATTTGTGTCATATTGTGAAATTATTTAATTTGCAATCGATTCAGGTCATAGTGTATTTTAGGTATTTTTGTGAAAATCAATAGAAACCAATGGTCTCCATCGGAATCTGATGGTATCCACATGTTAAGCCAATAGAACACATCCAATGTCAAGTCAATATACCCTTGATGAACTTAATGACCTCAACCTCAAACAATGTGGGTCAAAACGCTTAAATATTTTCCAAAGTATTATGTGACATTGTATTCTTTATGTTACAGTTAAAAATGATTCATTTTGTTCATGGGGAATCCATAATAGAAAGTGCACTAGACCCTTTAATTGTGGTTGAATATGAAATTAAGCAAAAATAAAAAACAAAATGTTTTATTGCGACTAGATTCGAACCCAGGCCTTACGAACATACGTGAAGTGCTAGATTGCCGAAGTGCTATCCATTACACCATAGAGGCATGACCTTTAGACACACTCACCACATAAATATAGCTCCACGTCCACTGACATGGTTTCAGACGTGTAGCTTAACTGAAAATTTTCTTAAACGTGTACTTGAGCGTGGACTTACGCGTTCAGGTTCACGGTTTGCATGTATACGTGTAGCTTAACCTCTCTAGTATGTTCGAAATACCGCTGTGTAATGCCTGGATCACATTTGCTGCGAGTATTTTGTTCAAAATTGAATACATTTCTGAACACAATACTCAATCGGCCGGGCGCCGTAGTGAAATCGGAGCAAATGTGACCAAGACATAAAACAATTGAATAATACTGTATCAGTTTCACATTTACAGCGGTCAAAAGCATTTACAAAAAAAACGCCAGAGTTGGCAATCATATAAAGTGAAACCAATCCCGCTGTGATTCATAGAAATAACTAATTTACTGCATTGAGTTCAATGTTATAACCATGTCGATTTACATGAGTGTCCGATTCATTGTACCAAATTTAAACCTTGACTGTCTGAAAGCAATAAGCTGACATATATCATATTTTACATTTTAATACAACTGAAAAGATAATAAATGTTTTAATATAAAGTTGACGTAGTTATAAATAATAATGTTTTCAGCGTAAAATCAAAGCACAACCATATAATTAAAAAAATTACGCTGGGATTCCAACTGGATACAACTGACGAGTTGTATTTAAGGTGGCCTAAAGTGCCGCTTATTTTTTCGTGAAGCCACTCAGTAAAATTACGATTTCTCTGCACCCTGATGTTCAATCAACATCATTCGAGTATCTATATGTTCCTGACACGTTCGGGCATCCGGTTATGACAACGTCTACCCAATGTTTGCACGAGAAATTGACGTGATTGGTGATCCTCTAAATCCAATTAGAATACTATCAAGATATGAGACATTTCTACACTGGATAAATATGTCTCAAATAACGTAGGACAACACAGATTAATATTTATGTGTGGAATGCTAAGTTAGTAAAACTACTCACAGGACATTCTAGTACAGATCATTAATAGACGAGACCGGACACCACGGATACATAAATACTCGGGATTAGATACATCTTGTATAATAACATATAATTAATAACCAAACATAGATTATAGATTTCAATGATTTGGCACCTACGGGCGGCATCTGCAGTGTGGGCAATTGTTGTATTTATAACTAACATAATAATTCTTCAATTATCATTGACCACACTGCAAACTGGCCCTGAGGATGATTTATTAAATCAGTGATATAATACGTCACTGATAATAAATAAACATACAAATTACAAAATAACAAAAAACCTGTGACAAAATAATTGTATAAGCTCGAAAGGAATATCTAAGGTAGTATCCTTAATTGGAGGGTGAGGTGGGAGGGGGAAGAAAAACTGACTTGTTACTTCTAAATCAGAAGGTACAATGAACACAGTAATTTACGCTGGAATTTATTTTACCAATCACGGAAAGTGACGAAGATTGCCGACGACACTTTCACGAGATTGGTGATCCTCTAAATCCAATTAGAATACTATCAAGATATGAGACATTTCTACACTGGATAAATATGTCTCAAATAACGTAGGACAACACAGATTAATATTTATGTGTGGAATGCTAAGTTAGTAAAACTACTCACAGGACATTCTAGTACAGATCATTAATAGACGAGACCGGACACCACGGATACATAAATACTCGGGATTAGATACATCTTGTATAATAACATATAATTAATAACCAAACATAAATTATAGATTTCAATGATTTGGCACCTACGGGCGGCATCTGCAGTGTGGGCAATTGTTGTATTTATAACTAACATAATAATTCTTCAATTATCATTGACCACACTGCAAACTGGCCCAAAAGCGCCCGCAATGAAAATAAAAATAAAGAAACAAAACAAAAGGTAACACATAAATGTGAACACAAAGCGTTTAACTATATTGTTACCTCTCTCACGCGTTCAATACTTAGTAGAAAGCTTGCTAAACCCCTGAAAATATAAAAGTGAAACTCATATGAGTTTAATGATTACAGGCTATGAATTGAGCAAGTCTCTCAGATAAGTATTGTCTCTGATCCTCATCGATCTCCAAATATAATTTGTAAGCATCTGAAGCCCAATCACCTTGCTTTTGAATGAACTCTCCAGGTAGTCCAATTTTAAAGGCAAAGGTGGCGCCACCCCTGCGGAAACTATGACCTGTGTAACGTTCACTATGCACTCCCAAGAGTTTAAGTTTTAGCCTAAGTGAAGAAACAAAGGAGTTGGCCGTGATGAACTCCCCAGGGGCAAAGGTAAAAGCTGGTGAACCCAATTCAACTGGTACCCTTCCGAATAATTCTTTGATAAGACGAACTGGGCAAATAGAACTGTGGGGTATTCGAGAAAGAGGGATCCTGACTTTTCTAGATCCCGATTGATTGGTTTTGCTCCATTTAAGGTTTACCCAAACCACCTCATCTTGAATAAGAAAATCACCCCTGGAGAGATGTTTGTTACTGTCATATCTGTATTTAGAAGGAGGAACTATGTTAGATTTCCTCGCAAACAGGAAGAAGGCCACTACCCAGGAAGTGCATAATGCAAGTTCTTTTGGATTTGCTAAATCCGAAATAGAGACTAATTGCTTTAAAATTGTAGGAGTCATAGGTTCCGCCTGTAAAGGGGTGTGTGGGGATTTTTTCTGTACTCCCATTAATAGAAACTTGGCGTCTATAGATTTATGATGAACAAATTCGAAACCAGAAATCTTGTGTAACAATCGTACACCATTCAAATAATTTCTGATCGCTTGAGTAGTCTTAAAAGATCTGGCAAGAAATTGAATATATCTGAGGGTATTTTCTAATGACAAAGGCATACTCTCTATTTCTAAATAAGTACAAAACAAAAGGTAAAGATTCCATTGGACCTTCAAATTCTCCCTCGTACCTTTGGCAAAGGCAGCTCTTTGAGTGTCCCTGATCTCTTTGTCAAGCCTTTCAATTTCAGACACTGCAATATAAATTAAATTAATAATTTACCAATTGTGTAAAAATTCAAACAAATATTTTGAACAATACCTTTCCCTGACAGAAGACCCTTTAACAGAGTCAAAAAACTTTTCTGAATTCTTTCTATCCCATCTGGATAGTAAATCAGGCAATCTGTTGTCGATTCCAGCAATGTGCACAGTTTTAATCTCAAATTCATGATGAGCTTGTACAAATAAAGCTTCTCTTAAACATTTTTGCATCATTTCTGATTTCGCTCTACCTGAGTTAAGGGCTAGAACCGATGTATTATTGTCGCAATTCATTAACACTCTTTTACCTCTCAGGTTTTGGGCCCATAATTTCATGGCTACAATAATGGTCAAAAGTTCCAGTTCATTGATGTTCAAGTTCTGTTCTAAAATGAAACTCGGAAATTCGGTGTGAAAAAATTCACAGAACGCGTAACCACCGCATGAAGTCAATGTAGCGTCCGTAGCTATTATGACGTCGGGTTCAGACCACGGTTCAACCGGAATGCACGAAACTCCGTTATATTCATCTAAGAAAATTTCCCACCACATGAGATCCTTGGATATTTCCTCCGGAATAATTTTCTTACCTCTGTCAGGAAGTAATTTCAAGAAATTCAGCAATCTCGAAATAAACAACCTCCCAGGTCGGACACATTTGGCGGCAAATTGGAGTTTTCCGATCAAAGATTGCAACTGCTTCTTATTGCACTTCTTCTTCTTTAACCATTCTTTCACGATGGATTTTATCTCGGATAAACGTTCGGGTGTTACTTTTAACGTCATGTTTTCTATGTTAACCAAAATTCCGAGAAATGTCATTTCTTGACAAGGTGGACATTCCTTTGATATTGACATTTGAATATTGAGATCATCTAGGATCTGTTTTAGGCTTGCGAAACTTGACGCGATATTTTCACGCGTATCTACACCTGCGAAATCGTCCAAATATACAATGCTTTGAAAGCCTTGTTGGTGATGTATGTGAGTAATTGCCGTAGTGGTTTTCTGACACGCGAGGGCGGCTAATCTGCTGCCAAATGGAAAAACCTGGTCGAAATAAAGTCTATCTCTCCATTTGTATCCAAGTAAGTGTATGTCACCCGGGTCAAGAAAAAGTTGTCTGTAAGCCCGGCGAAGATCCAACTTGAACATCAACGCTCCGGAACCTTTCTCGACAATAAGATCACACAAATCATCAATAGTAGGAAAACGCAAATTGTATTCTTGACCTTGAATGGTATTTTTAGGGGTATTTGAATTTATGGAATCTCCCTTCGGCCAACTCAGATCAAGAATAGTTCTTCGCGTATCTACATCCTTTTCAACAGTGTTTAAAGGAGATATAGCACACTCACAATTGAATGGATTTGAAACAAATGGACCTATAGCACCTCCCAACTCAACCTCAGTACTAATAAATTTGTCTACATGACTGGGGTATTCACAAGCACCTTTATGATTGATTTCCGTGGAAGGGCATTGTTTATTAGCTGACTGGGAGTATCCTAACGGCCACCCATATTTTGTGAACTTGAGTACATCTTTATCATGATAGTCTACAAGCATTGATTCAAGCTTATCGGTATTGATTTTGGTATTGACTGGTATTTTACAACCATCTGCATTAGCAACATGTGAATTGAATATTTCATTGTGATCCTGAATGACTTTTTTGAAGCAATGCTTGCTATCAGACAGTGGTGAATGTTCAAGTATACCAGAACACTTAGAAATGTTATCACTAAACTCTTCCTGATATTGTGGAATATCTGAATCAATTTCTCCTGTAACACTACTTCCACAATCAGTTTCAATACCGCTGTCAGGATTTAACAATAAGACTGGGTCGAAGTGTGAATCTAATAAATCCCACTCCCCATAGTAACTACTGTCTAGTCATGCAGTCTTACTAGTGTGAAGCGGACAATTATTGTCATTTTCTGGGTGTGCCCGCTCTTTTTTATCAGTAAGCCAGCATTTAGCACAAATATGTTTTACAGACACAGTCTTATTGTTTACCTTACTTGAGTGAGTTTTCTCGCTGGACTTGCATTCACCACGATTAAAAAACCTACAGAAATACACAGATTCTGAATCATTTGATGGATATGAAGTTGAGATACTGGCCATTGAGTGTGATTGAGCTGTGTTACTTAAATTATCTTCCCTCAAGGCGAGTATCTGTACTTCATCACCCCATTCTAAATCGCCCCTTTCAATAGAGTGCAATACATCCGCATGGAAATCTCTGATTTCTGACCATTTATATCTTTGATTATAGGCATATGCAACCTTATTTAGCAAATTGACTCTACCTTCTCTTTCTGCTTTCGAAATCTTTTCAGAATTAATTATTGAAGTTTCCCCAGCCACGAACAATGGAAAGTCCAAATCAGACGTTGTTTTGTATTTTCTGGCGAATTTTATTTTTAAACCACTGTGAGGCCACATGAGTTGTTTTTTCACTTTATCCGTCGATTTCTTTGTTGACCCAGATTTCAAATGTTTCTTACCTCGATTTTTATTTTTCTTGGAAGAATGTTTATGATGATGATCAGAGTCAGAGTCTGACTGGTCTGAAGATTTCTCTGGATCTGTTGAAGTTGTACTGGATTCGGATTCACTGCTCGATTCAAATATTGTGGGCACTTTGGATTTGACGACTTTTTTTAAGGTGCGTTTCCTTCTCAAATCAGTGGCATTTAAATTGTCAATGTGAGATGATTTGGAGTTTTTTGAAATGGCTCCTGTTGCTCTGTCTGTGATGTTGTTTGAGGGAAGAAAACATACCGTATCTGTTGCTTTCTTTTCCTTTGTCTTAAGGGACCCCGTCTTTATATCATCGTTCGATTGTTTCTGGTCGTTTATGCGAGTTGTCTTGGACGATTTTTCAGGGATTGATTGGCGAGGTTGGCCATTGCGTCGCCAATTATTCTTTCGGTTTATGGAATCAGTCTCTGTTTCAAGATTTTCGATTGAATTTCTGATGTCGGAAATTTCCCGCCTCATTGCTTTGATCTTGTTTCTTTTGCAATTTTTTTCCACTTTGCGCAATTTGATCAGTTCTAATTCAATTGCTTTATCATCATCTGAAGAATCAACTGATGACGTAGAACTATTGAGGTCACTGTCAATGTTATGAATAGCAATAGGCACTTCATTGACCTGATCAGAAATTTGTGACTGTTCGATACTACCTTCAGAAACTTCTGTTTTAAGCTTGAGAGGTACTTGCCCAGTTGAATGGAGTTGTTTGTAATCGACTCGATCAATGTCTCTCCTCGAAGTTCTGGTCGGACTTTTGGAGTCTGCCATTGTCACTTGTGGGCTAAATTGTATGGAAATTGTATACTCTCTGCTTGTATATTGGGCAGTAAACTGTTACTATATGAAGACTTATTTATTAAGACTCAAAACTTTGACTTTTGACTATGACTTTTGGAAGAAAAACTGACTTGTTACTTCTAAATCAGAAGGTACAATGAACACAGTAATTTACGCGGGAATTTATTTTACCAATCACGGAAAGTGACGAAGATTGCCGACGACACTTTCACGAAATTCATGACTGAAATCGGGAAGACAAAAATATGTGATATTCTTTCAGAATTGTTTATAATAACTATTTACAAAAACGTTCCCGAAACACAATCCATTTAGGTAGGGTTTGTTTTAAAGTCGAAAAGCCCCAATAAGACAATACAAACCCAGATTAAACCCAGAAGAATGCAGATTTCATGTAATGATTTACGTTCATGTAAACAAGTAAAGTACATATAATCCCCATATAAAACACTGGCCTACGTGACATGTAAACACAGGTTCAAATTGAAATATAGAAAATTTTCAACATAACATTTGCTTCCGTGTTCTGTATGACCCTCTACCTGCTTAATAAGGCAATGTATCTTCAAATAAAACCTTAGCCAAGTAGATTAGAGTCTCTGGAACACTTTTGTAAATAGTTTTCACAAGCAATTTTATTCCCGGACGCCCAAACGTGTCAGGAACACATATATATTTGAATGATCTTGATTGGACATCAGGTTGCAGAGAAATCGTATTTTTACTGAGTGGATTATGGTATGAGGTTCCATATCAATCCGCCAAAAGGTATGACCTATATAGTCCATTTAAAAACTCGTGGTATTGTTCTAAATAACGCCATAGTTGGCTTCTTGGGTACCTGGTATGCCACTATTTGGTATCAAAATAAAGAGGAGGAGTCCAACTTTCATTTGAATTACGAAAATAGTGATGTAGGTCAAAAATAGTTCCGACGTGGGCATGTTTACTACGCGTTTGCCCATCATATCAGAATTGAGGAAGTGGTAGCAAACGCGAGTCACAATAAATGGACGCTGATATCTCAAAAAGTAACCTGACTCCCTATAATTTGATGTAGATCAATCGAACCCCTATATGAACAGGTACAATTTGAGTTATAACACTAAAGCGTTTTATAGTTGGTCACGAACGCCATATGTGCAAAGTATTGTTATGAATTTTCGAATTTGGCGTTGGATTACGGTACTCATACCTTATTGAATCACACTACCCTACCTCGATCGCGCATGCGCGAATCTTTTGGCTTTCAAACATGTCGCTTTTGAGTATATCGACTGCTTAGTCAAAAGGTTAATACGTTTGGTGCTCGGAGTGAGTCAATATTGCTATTCGCTACACTTCAGTGGTGCAATAGTGAAGTCCATGTTCCAAGTTATATGATAGTTGAAGAAATAATGTAAATAATATCGTTTTAAATTTTAAAATATTTGATATGGCATAGTGCACGGTACACAGCTGCAAAAGTTGATCAATACAGGGTACAAGGAATGTAAATTGTTCAATAGTACAGGGAGCGAGAAAGTAAGCTGATTATACAGACATACTATGTCCCGACCTCATGTACATTTACGTTGCAAACAGTGAAAGTAATGCTAAAAAGGCCGCCTGTTGATGCTTTGAGGTGTCATCAATTGTTATTTAATCCAAATAAAGTAAACATTATTTTGTAGATTTAGACACGGGCTTTCAAGTCGTATGCATTTTAGTCATTAAATTAACAAGAACGCTAGATTATACGTGTTACTAGGGTATCAAATTGAAATAAAATAACGAAATTAAATATCAACACGTTAATGATAAATGACTATCCGCTATCAGTATTAATGACTATTTGCTACTCAGAATAATTAAAATTGCCTGAACTACATATGAAGAATCTTTCTATAGAACCCCTTGAATGGTCTAATTCACTACCGTCCTAAAAACCCGACCATTCAAAATGTTTTGTTCAAATTCACAAAAATACAGTTGACTAACATACTAGAAAACGTATCCACCTATAACACGATGACACGCAGTTTAAACAACAGTTAACTGGTTTTTTTGTCACATATCAATGTAACATTTTCGAAGGGACACTTACATGCTCCCTGTACGTTGATAGATTTACTGAAATGTATCGTGTATTGCATTTGGTTTTGCTTCACTGCGCCCACTATTATCTATCTTTGCCTATAGTGTTTTTTTGCCAACAATATTCTACACACTCCTTGATGAATCAATTCTATGTCTGGTAGACACTAGAAATATATGTAAAATGTATTTTACGTTCAGAAATATGGAATTAAACCCACGTCCTCCATTTGCAACTAAGCTGTACCCTGTTTCCCTTTTAAACGTGGTCACGTGGTAGGGTAGTGTGTGAATTTCATAGATCTAAAGGCCCTTCAGGAGTGTAAAACCTTAAATTATCAGAGATTAATGTTTCCAAACTGTTTTGAAACAAACTAACGTCTTGTTTTCAACCTACACCTTGCTCCTTTCTGTCGTATTTAATAAAACAAAATAGTATATCACGGAGGGATACGAACCACTCACCTGGGACTTGGTTATTCACTAGCGCCATAGGCGTTCTACTATTCTGGATACAACTGACGAGTCGTATTTAAGTGGAGACAAAAGTGAGGATCATTTTGAATTGACGCTCGGTATAAATATATAATACTTTTGTTCTTTCATATCGGTAGCTCGTTGGCCTCATGGTTAGCGTGCCTGGCTTCCATTGTCTAGGTTAGTTGATCGAGACCCGTTCATGTCGAACTTTTTGATTTGCTTGTTGTCAAGATATAATAAGTAGGGCAAAATCTAGAAAAAGTAGATCAAAAATACACACTACCCTACCACGTGAAAACGTTTAAAAGGGAATCAGGGTACAGCTTAGTTGCAAATGGAGGACGTGGGTTTAATTCCATATTTCTGAACGTAAAATACATTTTACATTTATTTCTAGTGTTCTACCAGACATAGAATTGATTCATCAAGCAGTGTGTAGAATATTGTTGGCAAAAAACCACTATAGGCAAAGATAGATAATAGTGGGCGCAGTGAAGCAAAACCAAATGCAATACACGATACATTTCAGTAAATCTATCAACGTACAGGGAGCATGTAAGTTTCCCTTCGAAAATGTTACATTGATATGTAACAAAAAAAACAGTTAACTGTTATTTAAACTGCGTGTCATCGTGTTATAGGTGGATACGTTTTCTAGTATGTTAGTCAACTGTATTTTTGTGAATTTGAACAAAACATTTTGAATGGTCGGGTTTTTAGGACGGTAGTGAATTAGACCATTCAAGGGGTTCTATAGAAAGATTCTTCATATTTGATTATTCTGAGTAGCAAATAGTCATTAATACTGATAGCGGATAGTCATTTATCATTAACGTGTTGATATTTAATTTAGTTATTTTATTTCAATTCGATACCCTAGTAACACGTATAATCTAGCGTTCTTGTTAATTTAATGACTAAAATGCATACGACTTGAAAGCCCGTGTCTAAATCTACAAAATAATGTTTACTTTATTTGGATTAAATAACAATTGATGACACCTCAAAGCATCAACGGGCGGCCTTTTTAGCATTACTTTCACTGTTTGCAACGTAAATGTACATGAGGTCGGGACATAGTATGTCTGTATAATCAGCTTACTTTCTCGCTCCCTGTACTATTGAACAATTTACATTCCTTGTACCCTGTATTGATCAACTTTTGCAGCTGTGTACCGTGTACTATGACGTATCAAATATTTTAAAATTTAAAACGATATTATTTACATTATTTCTTCAACTATCATATAACTTGGAACATGGACTTCACTATTGCACCACTGAAGTGTAGCGAATAGCAGTATTGACTCACTCCGAGCACCAAACGTATTAACCTTTTGACTAAGCAGTCGATATACTCAAAAGCGACATGTTTGAAAGCCAAAAGATTCGCGCATGCGCGATCGAGGTAGGGTAGTGTGAAATACTCCAATGGAGTATAAAATTGTCACCAGGATTCCGGAATGAGACGAATGTTAACTCGTGAAATCTCGGTAGATAAAGTAGGTCAGAAAGTCCGGATTAATCCGAACAAGGTTCGGGAATTTCCGTCATAAGAAGTAGGTCAAAAATACTCCAATGGAGTATAAAATTGTCACCAGGATTCCGAAATACGACGAATCGAATCGGCAAACTTCGGTACAATAATGAAGTGCATAAAAACCGAAATGATCCGAACAACGTTCGGATAAAATCGTGAAACAGGTGTCAGGGGCTTCCCCTCATCTTTCCCGACATGGTTCTAAAAGCCTTATATGGATCTATCACGTGACATTCAAAATGACGTTCCTATATGGTTCTATGGGCCTTATATGGATCTTTCGAACACGTGACCTAATACCAAATCAAAATCAAAATTTTACCTTGACCATTGGATGGGATTTCATAGAAAATATCAAAGAAAACATATTCTCGTGATCCTTAAATCACTTAAATTCGATCATTTTATCTTCACCCCTTGATGGAATTTTATGAAAGAAGTTATGAAAACATATCATCATGTAAGGGTTTTCACCTAAATTACTGGATAATATTTCATAAAAAAATGCACTTTAAAAATATTTCAGGATTTGCCTTAATTTATCAATGTAATGTAAGTATTAGATTGACTCTCAAATAGGGTTCTATTTTAACTTTTTTTATTGAAATTAATACTAGGCAGGACTCACTCTCTAAATAGCTAATAAAAATTCAACCCTTGGATGTGATTTCGTTGAAAAAAATATGACAAGTCCAGAATCAAATGATTTGTCCAGAACCTCTTGAGATCCTGTTTCAGCTAATTACTCAGTTACTTACTCAGCTCTTTACTGATCTATCTAGGTCAAATAAATCTGGAGTCTTAAACTGAACTTGTTCAATTTTACCTATCTAGTTAATGATATGTTTACATTTTTATAATATTAAAAATCTGTTATCTTGTATGCTCCTTAACAAATTCAGAAATAGAGTCCATTTCACTGCTTCATTTCGTCAGTAGAACGGCAAATACATAAGAAATTGGGAGACCATTGTGCAATAATATATGGGGAAGTATATTCATAATGTACATGAATGACATTTGTATATCTTGGATTGGTTCTAGTTTGGCTTATAAAGTGTGTGGCCTCTTATATTTGGATGTTTCTCTGCCATGTTATTTTCAATAAGATTAACATGGCTGAAATTATTCAAATTACAAGACGGCACAACCTTATTGCACAAAAAACTAAAAAAACTGAAATATACAAATGTCATTCATGTACATTATGAATATACTTTTCCATATATTATTGCACAATGGTCTCCCAATTTCTTATTTTTGCCGTTCTACTGACGAATTGAAGCAATGAAATGGACTCTAGTCAATGATGTAATTATAACTAATATGGACTAATTTGAATGGTTAGACCGTAACAATGAATTTAGAAAAATTAAACAGTGTCAATGAGTCACATTGACCACCCACTGTGAGTTTTGGGGTCCATTTAGATCTTATTTTTCAGTTGAAATCGTATAAAATGTTCTTGGTGTCAAAGAATTTTTAACATGTTTACTTATTTAACCTATTCAAAATGGTCAAATCTTCGAATACAAAAAAAACTTGCAAAGCAAGCAATGCCATGTTCAGTGATATTTAATCTACCAATACAATTTATTTAAAACAATCCTGCTTCAACTGGAGGAATAAAACTTTGTCACTTCCTTTGATACTAATTGTCGCATTGACACGGCACGTTCCTTAAACATTATCTAATTGATACTTTTATCACTATAATTTTGACAAAAACTTGCAAAGTGACATCGATCTTCTCTAAATTGTGTTGTGGTGTGTTGTTTTTCATGTCTTTCTCAATAATATTCGCATGTTGTACAGGGTGGTCAAAAAACGGCAACCCTGATTTTTCCTCATATCTTGTCATTTTTTTAAATTTGCTCTGATATTTGGCACACGTGTACATCATTCAATTTCATACTAGATTGTATTATTTCATGAACATTGGACTGATAGGCGCAATGTTACAGCACTTTAAACAAGGTACCCTAGTTTTCCAATATCGTGCTGTAGGCAAACCTGCACACGTTTTGCAAACCTGTCAATGACTTAACTTGATTCCTCAGCAAGTTTGGCCTGCTCATGAACGACACATGTGATCTTTATTTTGAGGTCAAATGTCCTTCTAGTGTTATTACCCTACACTCTATCTTTGGGGTATCCCCACTGGCAAAGATTAAATGGGGTCATATCTGGGCTATGGGGTGCCCATTCATTGTTTTTTGTACTGCTGATAATGTAGTCATTGAAATGGTCCCAAAGCCATTATTGTGCATCATTAGGTGTTTGGGGTATGGTTCTGTCTTGTTGGAACAACTGCTGCTGCCTTTCAACTGTCCTGGGTTCACCTAAAGTCCCCAAGAACTCAATGGGAATCACAACATAGAGTTTGATGTTGACAGTTATTGCATGTCCACCGGCATCCTTAAAGGTAAAGGACCCTTTGTGCCTAGTATACAATAAACAGTGCATCTGTCTGTGTGAATGTGCCTCTCCAATACTCCATTAAGTGCTTGGCTCCCCAAGATCACATAATTGTTAGAGTTTACCATTGCATCAAGTTGAAAATGGAGTTCATTTGAATAACAGACCAGCTCAGACAGCCCGAAAGTGGCCTTATGGGGCATGTTGCTTAAAATGCAGTAATATTGTGATTATCATTCAGATGGTCATGAAATATGGTGGGCTGGTAGGAAATTGAATGATGTACAAATGTCTAAAATATCAGGGAGTCATTTCTTAGAATGACAAAGATATTAGGAAAAACTAGGGTTGCCGTTTTTTACCGCCTTGTATTACACCAAATAGGGACGTAGCCGTCTGGTGATGAATGTGTACTTTTGTATGATGTTTTATCAACCTGTTTTATCAATTACCTACCTGTCCTTGTGCCTAAACTCCCACGTTAAGTTGTCTGTAGAGTTACAAGTTACAGTATCTTGCCTTGGTGAATCTCGTGGGCCAGGGTAACAGTTATGTTCTAAGTGATGTATGATATTGCCACCTATTATAAAAACAAGGAATTACCAACAATGCTATCATACATGTACGGCAGCCATTCATAAGATAAATCAAATCAGAACAACCATAAAAATTCATTGTACCTCTCAAATGTTTCACACTGTCTGAAGATGCAACGATCCCCAATTTGAAGTGAGTAGTGTAGTTATGCAATGGAACTTCTGGCCCGTGGAAAATCGTCTTCCATTCAATCTCAATGTGATTTAGGCTGTCATAATAATAACATTGCTATAGGGTGTGCCAAAATGAGGTATTCACATTTACCATATTTGAAAGAGCGTCAGCTGTCGTAAAAATTAATTATATTTATGAATAAAATTACAAACACATTATACGTATTATGTAGCAAATGGACAAATAGATAATCTGGTCCTTTTAGTGTTTGTAAGGATTAGCAATTTTTTGTAAGTAATAATTTATAATACGCTAACTACTAATGGTGTTTAAACTGCTTCTTTATACGGTACATTAAATATTCCATACATACCAAATAAAACAAACAATTTACCAAACCTTTACCCAATCTATCGATTTTTTTTGTTTTATCGAATATAATAAGCTATACAATTTATATTCGCTAAATAATTACACTTGTTCTTTGTGTTAGCATTTACATTTGATATTTATACATGTATTTGTACGATGCAGCAAATATTTAGCGAATAAAATATGTAATTTAATGCACATAGTGTAGATATTCATTATACATAATTACATAATATTTACAGTTTATCTTTGCCATACCCGATAAAACCGTTTAGGGTATATGTGGTCAGCAATAGAAAATACACGTATTTGTATTGATAACATTTTTCATAGAGGCTGACGGTAATTCCGGTTATACGGTTTCGGTACGGAATTGAGCATTTACCGGTATTCAAATTATTAACCGGTTAACCGACGATAATCCCCGGGGAAATAAAAGACACGTCGTTTTTTAATTATTTCGTTTATTTCTACTTTCACGATGCGTACATTAACATAGACAGTTCAGGTGTGATTTCCATGTTTGGCAGTTCAGGTGTGATGTCCATGTTTGGCAGTTCGGGTGTAGTAGCTTCATGCTCATGCTCAGATTTGGTTGTAATTATGTTTGGCAGTTCCGGTGAAGTTGTAGTGTCAACGTCAGATCAAGAAACTGAATTATGTTTGTAATAGTCATTTACGAATGACAAGGCATTGACAATAAGTTGAATTAATATAGCCTACATTTCGTATTATATTTTGTAACTTTAATATTTTGTGATAGTATCTGAGCTTTTAATTGTGAACAAAATGAAATACAAGCTCTCTGCTAAAGTGTTTTAGCAAACAAATAAATAAAACAATCTGAACTCCCGTGCCTTTCGTAAGTTTTAATTTTTAAATTTAAATATAAACGAAATATATATTAACATACGTTGGCCATTAGAGCCCTTATCATCTTTTTGTAAGTCGGATGTAGGAGGGTTGCTATAACGTGGGGACGGGATAACTCATTATTGATACAGTTGAGAAATGGTTTGAAATGTGTAATACATGTACATTTAATTTAAAACTAAAAATACATCTTGATTCGTAAGATAGTTACATACTATTATATTAGGAACAAAGTGGGGGTGGCAGCGCATTGGCATTTTATCTTACATATTTTTACCGGTATTTCGGTAACGGTACGGTTATTAGGGTGACGGTTACCGGTACTGGTTTTCAGTACCGTTGCGACCTCTAATTTTTCAAAATTGTATTTTAGGTACTTTTATCCTGATGCTATTCATGTAATTATGATTTATGTGATATAATTAATAATGAATGATGACACTCCCCTCTATAAGTTTGACAACCGGAAGTCTCATTTGAATCACTTTTAAAGCCTGTTTATGTTTAATTGGCATTTCGTTACTTAAGCAATTTTCAAAGAAACGAAAAATTAAAATATTTTCGTTGATTGTTAAATAAGTCAAATGTAAGCCGGCTTCTGCAGTCACCGAGAAGCCAGTTTTTAAAAGCAGGCTTTTTGAAAACCAGTTTGAAAGCTAGCTTTTGAAATAACAGTTAACAATTGACCACAGATTATGCATTGTATTTCTGTTTTATATAAACGCAGCGCTCATTTTTCAAAACTATTATTATAAAACTACTATCAAAATGATCCGGAGACAGTATTCCGTGATTCCTATTTTCTAGATTGTCCCTCAATAGCGTGTCTTAAGCGTTTTTACAAAACAGAAATACAATGCATTCTCTGTTCTGAATTGATGAACGTGATCATCAATTTAAATACTTAGAATGCAATTTACTCTCATAGTTTTGGAATAAATGCCTTCTTGCAAAAAATCTTGAAATATCTAAAGATTTTACGTATTTTTCCCCATTTTTATGCAAATTATATGAGAATAAGATGCATGGATTCCAGTTGCTATGTTGTCCCTAAATAGTGTTAACTCATTGCTGGCCAAAGCTATTTTGGAGGTTTTCTGCTGGTGACTGGCAATTTTGATGGAAAATTGAGAAAAATTGCACATTTTCACGTTAGCATAAAATGGACTGTATTAGAACCCTGGCGCTGCGTTTGATTGCACCCAACCATGTAACCCTAGTAGCCCCTACAATATTTGTTAAGATAATTGGTATAGATTATGTGGCAACTATTAGACAGCATCCCGAGATATCTCGGGGCTGGTCAGATACGATTTTGACGTCATATACAAAATATTTCGGGGCTGGTCAGCAATGAGTTGGGTCTAGCTGATTTGTAAACTGGTTCCAACTTGGAGCCAGTTTTGAAAAATGAGCGTTGTGTTTCAATATTAAACAGAAATACAATTGTATAATCTGTTCTGAATTGATGGACGTGGTCCAATTTATCGATTTTTATGCTTGGAATGCAATTTACACTTATACTTAGGTGGGTCAAAAAGTTTTGCAGTTGATGCCATAACTTCAAGGAAAATAGGACTTTTACAATGAAACTTGGTACACATATGTGTCATACATTTATACATTATATGTTAAAATTTGGGACCTCAATTTTGATTGGTTCTTGAGATATGGTTGCTATGGTAACCAGAATGGTGGGTACCATGTTCAACCCGAAATGACGTTTTTCCAAATTGTTTTCTTGCTTGAATAAACTCTTTGTAAAGTGGCAATTAGCAGGTGTAAGTGTCTTTGGGTGGCTATTTTTCTTCAAATTCTTCAATTTTTCTAATTGTCTCTATGGCATCATAATAGATAAGTGACACGATAAGTTCCTTTGTGATGTATACTGTCCAAAACCCAGTTGAAAAATTGAGATGGAAAAGTGAGGAAATTTTGAATTTTTCTTCCAAGATTTTCAAAATGGCAGATGTTTCCACACCAACCAAATTGATGAAATGAAAGCATAGAAATTTGATACAGTGCATGGTTCAAAATGGCAAGACTTTGCAAGAGACTTATGAACTGGTTCAGGAAGCATTTGGAAATGATGCCAAAAATTACACAACTGTAATGAGATGGTACAACGATTTCAAGAAGGGGAAGTGTGACAGTTTTTCAGACAACCCCAGAAAAGGAAGGCCAAGGACCTCTGTCAACCAAGTGAATGCCGAAAAGATAAAAGTCCTTATAGAGCAGGACAGACATATTTCATTAGAGGAAATAAGTGATTTACTGGATATATCTAAGGGGTCCTGCCATGCAATTGTCACAAAGATCTTGAAAAAGCGGTATGTTGCAGCAAAGTGGGTTCCAAAGTTCCTCACAGTGGCGCAAAAGGAAGCGCATCTTGCAGCATCTAGGCAATTTCTGGATACGTTTTGGCATCATTTCCAAATGCTCCCTGAACCAGTTCATAGTACTCTTGCAAAGTTGCCATTTTGAACCATGCACTCTATCAGATTTCTTTGCTTCCATTTCATCAATTTGGTTGGTGAGGAAACATCTGCCATTTTGAAAATTTTGGGAAAAAAATTCAAAATTTCCTCACTTTTCCATCTCAATTTTTTAACTGGGTTTTGGACAGTATACATCACAAAGGAAATCATCGTGTAACTTGTCTATTGTGATGTCATAGAGACAATTAGCAAATTGAAGAATTTTTTGAAGAAAAATAGCCACCCAAAGACACTTACACCTGCTAATTGCCACTTTACAAAGAGTTTATTCAAGCAAGAAAACTATTTGGAAAAACGTAATTTCGGGTTGAACATGGTACCCACCACTCTGGTTACCATAGCAACCATATCTCAAGAACCAATCAAAATTGAGGTCCTAAATTTTAACATATAATGTATAAATGTATAACACATATGTGTACAAAGTTTCATTGTAAAAATCATATTTTCCTTGAAGTTATGGCATCAACTGCAAAACTTTTTGACCCACCTAAGTAGTTTTGGCATAAAATGACTTCTTGCAAAAAGTATCTTTAGAATTTACGGTTCTATATCATCATACTGAGAATCATTCCGAAAATGTAAATGGATCTTTCAAACCGTTACCCTGAAAATGCAGAAACGACTTAACAGACACAATTTTATAATTGTTTATAATTGTGTCGGTTTAGTCGGGTTTAAAATTTAAAAAATATAAAATCTTAACATATTTCAAGATTTTTTGCAAAAAGTCATTTTAAGCCAAAACTATAACTGTAAGTTGAATTATTAGCATGGATATCGATGAATTGGATCAAGTTCATCAATCCAAAAAAAATTATGAATTGTTTTTATGTTTAATAAAAACGCACGCTCATTTTTCCAAACTGGCTCCAATTAAGTTGGAGAAATCAGCTCGCTCCATTTAAGAAAAGCTATTAAAGGACAATATAGAAACTGGGAATCACGGGATACTGTCCCCTGATCATTTTGATGTACATTATGCATGTAATTCTCGAATGATTTGCAAGAAAATAAGAAAAAACTGAAAAATACATAAACTTTTAAGATATTATGAATGAGAAAAAAATACCGTAAAATCTTAAGATATTTCAAGATTTTTCCAGGAAGTCATTTTGTTCCAAAACGATGACGGTAAATTGCATTCTAATCATAAAAATTGATGAATTGGATCACGTTCTTCAATTCAGAACAGAGAATGCATTGTATTTCTGTTTAATAAAAACGCAACGTTTATTTTTCAAAACTTGCTCAAAGTTAGTTTCCAAATCCGCTCGCTCCATTTAAGACAAGTTTTTAAGAGACAATCTAGAAACTGAGAATCTAGGGATACTGTCTCCGGATCATTTTGATGTGCATTATGCATGTTATTCTCGAATGATTTGCAAGAAAATAAGAAAAAACTGAAAAATACATAAACTTTTAAGATATTAAACTGGCTCCAAGTTGGAGCCAGTTTACAAATCAGCTCGCGCGCGCGCCATTTAAAGTGTGCGCCAAAGTTTAAAACTGCGCAGGCGCACCGCTCTCGCTAAACTATATAAAGAGATTACCCGGTACACGATTCAGAGGTAAGGCAGGAAGGCGAACGATCTTCGTCTCGTGATGATTTCCCTTATAATCGTAACCAGGGAAGTTTCACCATTGAAATTGACAATTACTATTAGATTTACTTTGTAGATGTTATTTATGAAGCTATTTGGTGTTTGCATCAATCAAATGGCTCATTTTGAACATATAAAAAGTATTTGTGTTTTGTTTCCCAGGGAATTGTATTGTATGTAGTACACACATAAATAGTGTATATTATATACAGTACTTGAATAGCCTGGTTTACATAATATTGAAGGGCATGCTGATTACATGCACACGAGTACATGAATGAAGGCCTAATATTGATATACGTAGCTTGCATACCTAAATAAAAAATAAACTCTTCTAATCCCCTAATGTAAACACGGCGGTATACGTAGCCTGATTTATCGGGGACTTTAACACAAAATAAAGGGACAATCTAGCATATTGAGAATCACAGGATACTGTCTCACGGTCATGTTGATGTGCATTATGCATCTAATAAAACACAAGCTATGTTGGGACAATCTAGCAACAAGGAATCGCGGGATACTGTCTCCCGATCATTTTGATGTGCATTATGCATCTTATTCTCGTATAATTTGCATGAAAGTGAGAAAAAAGACACGATTTTAAGACGGAAAAGCGCCGCCTTAAAATTTACGCAGAATGCCGAAAAAGTAATCAGTTCTAGATTTTCGGACTGAGAATAATTCCTAGAATTTGAAATCAATTCCTCAAACGGATAACCTGAAAATGCAGAGACAAGACTTTATAGACAAGATATTAGGACAGAAAATGCAAAATGACTGCCTTAACATTTACCCAGAAAATTATTCACTATGACATAAGCACGGTGCCCTATACTACCCAACGTAAATCGTCCCGGACTTGTTTTTCCCTTGTTTTTTACAACCATTTGGATGAGACATTCATCAGAATGGCTCAAAAAGATAATAAAATTCAATCGTTTAGAAAAATACATACACTTCTACCTTAGACATTCTTTTTCATACCTACGTATTTATTATGGCGATCGTGCCATCATAGATCATATTTATCGGCATTAGATAACAAAAAGTGCCAGAAATATGCTCTAAATCTCCATTAGTGTCATTTCACTAGGTTTAAACAAAAAAAAAATCATTTTATAACGTGGAACAGTTTCCACTACATTAAAGGTCTTATTAATATCTTAAGTATCTGTACCTTTAATTTGCCATAAATGTGTGAAATGAACAAAGTGGTGTTAATTATAACGACGGCGAATGGTCATTATTCTGACACGGACTTGTAGGTGAACGACTGCGAATTGTACACTTAATGCTTTTGACGTGATAAAATAACGATTTGGAATTGTCTTGTAATGGTATTCATACGTTCTTTTGCTTGATAATTTGTCTACGCTTTTGAAAAAATTGCATTTAGTATGTTTTTGTTTTATATGAGTTTTTGTATTTACTATTCACAAATTTTGTAATTTCAGTTCCCCGAAACAAGTGACACGAATGTACTTTTAGAAGTGTAGACATTTTGAACATTTCGAGAGGGACCACCGGATTTATTTAGGCTTGACGTTCCTTTTCGTGAACATCCCATGCTGTAATTAAACTCACAATACCTAATAACGTTAGTACAGTTCTTTGCTATGGGTCAATTAAAAGATAGAATATAATCCATGTTTGTGCAGGCATAGAACGTATTTCGGTGATCAATGATGTTTGTATATATTCTTTTCAAAATATATGTGGGACTCAAATTATTATTGTAAGTTTACAGTAAATCCTGTCTTAGTGGACACCTCTCTCGCAAAGAGGTAAAACCTATAGGTTTAGGCCATTAAATAATTTAGTACATTGAAAGTTAAGGGGAGAGTCTAAAGAAGAATTTGAGGCAATATTTGCATGCTGTGAGGCAAAGTATAAAATACTTACAAATAATAATTAACAAATCGAGTTGTTAACAATCAAGAGGCAAACTATTAGATTTTTAACAGTAAATAAGGGTTAGAACGAACATTTCCTTCTCAACTTTCACTAAATTTCTTTGCATTGATATTAGCATGTAAGTTTATTAGTCTATATAATATTATTTTTTAAAGTCAATAAAGGTGTTTTAAATTTTACTCACATTTTTCTTAGGCAAATTAAAAATAACGACGAGTAAACTTTTTAAATATTCCAAAATTAAAAAAGGGAACAGGCAAACATTTAGAATTAAACTTTTCTCTCTACATGCCTTCTTGCCCCTTGAAAGTATCAAGTAAAGAACATCTATCTGTAATGATTTCATAATTCAACATTGACAAGTATCTCTTAATACGTTTAATTAATGATAATCATTTAGATAGTATCACTCAGACAACTTCTTCCACTGTCCTCATCCACTGTGATGATTTGTTGGGGGTACTGGTCAATTATAAGTAGGCTCCTAGGCAAATCAAAAAATAGTAAAATACCTCTCCTCAACGATGCCAATGGTAATAATTATACTGATAGTTGTGACAAAGCAAATTTATTGTTATCACATTTTATTGACAAATACCATAATAATTATAATCATGGAAATGCACCATTTATTCCAAGAGCCGATATAACATTTGACCTGCTCTCTACTAATGACAGAGAAGTCTATAACATTCTACTTAGTTTAAATATTAATAAAGCCACTTGCCCTTACATGTTGAGTAATAGAATGTTTAAAATGGCAGCGCCATCACTTTCACCTATTTTATCAAAACTGCTTAACAAAATGTTTACTTTGAATCAATATCCTCAACTATGGAAGGTTGGTCATATTGTAGCTATCCATAAAAACAAAGATAAAACAGATGTAAAAAATTATCGCCCAATAACTCTCATGCGTTGTGTTTCTCAAGTCGCTGAGCGCATTATTTTTAAAAGACTCTTTGACCACCTCATTTCTAACAATTTATTTTACAATCTTCAAAGTGGTTTCCTGCTAGGACATAGCACACAGGCACAACTTCTAAGTATTATTGACCACATAACAAATGAAATTGGAATTGGGGCTAATGTAAGAGGGATTTATCTTGATATTTCGGCTGCATTTGATTCAATGCCCCATGGGCTACTATTAGGAAAATTGAAAATGTATGGGTTTGGTCCGTATTAGATGGTCATGAGTCAAACTTATCTGAAAAGGGTTATATAAATTCTGGAGTTCCTCAAGGCTCGATCCTGGGGCCCCTCTTATTTTTGATCTATATCAATGATTTACCTGACAATTTGAATTCAAAATGTTTCATTTACGCAGATGATACCTAAATTTACCAGTCTTTTACAGCCGAAACAGCAACTGAAATAAACAAAGCCCTACAGGAGGACCTTAACCATATTTTCCAATGATCCGAAATATGGAAATTAAATTTTAAAGCTACTAAAAGCAAAGATTTGACCTTTTCCAATCCAAAGAAACGTGAAATTTTGACCATAGATCTTTCTCTTGGAAATGACATTATACCAAGAGTAAACAGCCATAAGCACTTAGGCTTAATCCTAGACAAAAATCTCACTTTTGACCTTCACATAACTGAACTTGGCGCAAGAATAGACAAAATTTTAAATCCACTAAAAGCGCTCTGTCAGAAAATAAATGGAAAACATCTCGAAACAATCTTTATTTCGATAATGACAATTATCTTATTTATAGCACTGCTTCATCTTCTTTTGGAGTTTGAATGGGCGGTCCTTCGGATCTAGCCAATCCACCAATCATAATAATTCACAGATTTAGTTCATTATAATAATCAACTTTGTAGATAGCCCTCCCTTGAAGGGATACATTTTACATACTGCTTATTAGATGAGAACACGTGTATTTATATATACAGGGTGGGCCAAAAAAACCACCCCCTAGCCAATATTTCTGATAAATATTCAATTTTTAACATGCACACCAACAATGATATATCATTTTAAAGATAATTTAATTTGTAACAAAATGATATATAATAGAACAATTTTCAACAACTCTGGCTCGAGATATAACCATTTATGTGACATGGGGGTCAAAAAACACCTTTTCAATTTTCGTCGATTTTGCGAACAATTGTCTATTTCTACCAAATTTTAGTAAATTACAACATTGTCATGAGTCTTTCATAATTAGCTATTATATATTGTTTTCATTCAGTTTTTGAACCTTGCATGCTCAATATACATGTATATGCTTATAAAACTAATTCATTTCTTCTTCAGTCTGTCCAAATATGGCTCAATAGACTCACCCCCTGACCCAACTTCTGATTTGATTTCTCGCTTAAAACGCGAAATCTATTGGTATAATTGATGGACCTCTGCAGAAGTACCATACAACACCTAATTATTCATTCTTTCAGTATGTCTACACCCCTGATGGGCTAGGGATCTCCATAGACCAACTGTTTTAAATGCCCCAAGTACTATACATGTAATCAAATGGCTATACTCTATATTATCAGTAAGCAAGAATAGTGACATTTGCCATAAAAGGCTACTCAAATCAAGATGACATTTTTCTGAAAGGTAGGTGGTGTCCACTCAGTGTTTCCCAAAAAGGAAAGACCATACAGGCCCTGTTTTTTGAACCAGGAGCAAAAATATACTCTGAATGTTAATGACACGAGGTGGTAAAAAAGGACTCCTCAAGAATATAAAAAACATGTGAAAGAAATTTCATTTTCTGATGGAACAATGCTCTATCACACAGGTCCAATGCTACCCTGGAGTTTTTGGAGATTTGAAATGTCACCATCTCTAGCCCAGAAAAATGGCTTACTGGCAGTCGAGTTGCCAATAATGCTGATTACCATATCTGGGAGCATCTAGAACGGTTGGTATTTAAATATACCCAGCCTATCAGGGATGTAGAGGAACTAAAAGAAAGAATAACTAGCAGTTGAATGGTACTTCCGCTTACATCCATCAATTATGCCATCAACCAATGGCTTCCACGTCTTAAGCGAATAATCCAATCAGAGGATGGGTCCGGGGGGTGGGTCTATTGAGCTATTTTTGGACAGACTGAAGAAGAAATAAATTAGTTTTATAAACATACACATGTATATTGAGCATGTGTGGTTCAAAAACTGAATGAAAACAAGATATAATAGCCAATTATGAAAGACTCATGACAATGTTGTAATTTACTAAAATTTGGTAGAAATAAGCAATTGTTCGCAAAATCGACGAAAATTGAAAAGGTGTTTTTTGACCCCCATGTCACATAAATGGTCATATTTCTATATGGGGTTGTTGAAAATGGTGCTATTATATATCATTTTGTTGCAAATTAAATTATCTTTAATATGATATATCATTGTTGGTGTGATTGTTAAAAAATAAATATTTATCAGGAATATTGGTTAGGGGGGTGGTTTTTTTTGGCCCACCCTGTATATCTGATAGTGATACGTTTTCTCAATATTAACTGTGTTCTATGATAAATGTAACATAAATATTATAATTTAAAATATTATAATAAAATATAAAAATATTGGACAGAAAATTTAGAATACATTACAATTGGACCATTTGTATCGGACAAAGCAAGAAGCTTAAATAATCTGTTCACACGTACAGTGAAACCAGCGGTGAGTTTTATAGTTCAAGTAAACCTTTTCAACCTACAGAACTATTAACTTATGATGAAAAAATTGCTAATTTTCGGCCATTCTTTGATACATTGGCTAGATGACTTCAAAAAGGCACATATGAACAATTTAGAACTTAATTCTTGCGAATTTGAAATAAATTATGTGGGAATTAGAGGCGGACAATTTAAATGGAACGAGAAGATGGACAAGAAGTATCAGGAAAAAAGTTTGTTTTCTTATTTAACCGAAGCGGTTAATGATTTCAAGCCTACGATGGTTTTTCTTCAATTAGGTGGAAATGACCTTGATGTCAAGTTTCCAGATTCTGATCAAGTTGTAACGGCGATATTTAGTTTTGCTAACTATTTGATTTTCGGCATGGACGTACAAACAGTTGTCATCGGACATGTATTTCGCCGTTTGAAGCCTCGTTATATGCATTATAATGCCACGATTGAAGCTGTAAATAATACATTGACTGAAAAAGCGTCTTCGAGCAATAACATATACATTATGCCCAATAAAGGGTTTAAAGTTGATGCCGAGGCGAAATATTACAGAGACGGGATACATTTGTCTCACAGTGGCAATGTTTGCTTTGCAAACAATATTCGCAGAAAAGTAGTGTTCGCAAGAGATCATTCTTACGCGGTATGTAAATATCATTTTGTTTTGTAGGTTGCAAAAGATGTATTTCGATATGATTTTTTCAATTTTATACTTATGCCATTTTGAAAGTTTTTAACAGCTTGAAATCATAATTATGTTTATGTATTAATTAATATATTAATCAGATTTAACATATTTTGCCATTTAACCCTTGTAAGGGTTCAATGTGATATTTGAGAAATGGTAAACGTTTTGCAGTTATATTACCTCTTCATTTCACAGTAACCTTTTTGGCCAATTGTTATATTTGCCAATATGTTTGTTACTTGATTATTGTACCATACTGTAAATACGTTGTATGCGTATTTATGAATCGGATTCATGACACGTTGCCGTCGCACTTATTATGGTCACACTGGCGTTTTGCCTAATTTTGGTTGATTTAAAAATATTTTTTAATTTGCAATTACTTAATTCTGTTTTCAGTAAATACGTTTTATGTAATTATGAAACAGATTCATGACACGTTGCCATTGCACTCTATTCTGGCCGTATTTGTCATGTTGCCATTTTATTGGCTTGTTTAAAATAATTTTTATTTTGCAATTACTGTATTCTATTTTCATAAAATACGTTTTATGATTACTTATGAAACAGATTCATGACACGTTGCCATTGCACTCTATTCTGGCCGTAATTGTCATGATGCCATTTTATTGGCTTAATTTAAAATATTTTGTAATTTGCAATTACTGTTTTCTGTTTTCAATAAATATGTTTATGAGTATTTATGAAACAGATTAATGACATGTTGCCATTGCACTCTATTCTGGCCGTTATTGTCATGATGCCATTTTATTGGCTTAATTTGAAATACTTTGTAATTTGCAATTACTGTTTTCTGTTTTCAGTAAATACGTTTTATGAGTATTTATGAAACAGATTCATGACACGTTGCCATTGCACTCTATTCTGGCCGTTATTGTCATGTTGCCAATTTTATTGGCTTTATTTTAAAATACTTTCTAATTTGCAATTACTGTATTCTGTTTTCAGAAAATACGTTCATGAGTATTTATAAAACAGAATAATGACACGTTGCCATTACACTCTATTCTAGCTGTTATTGTCATGTTGCCATTTTAATGGCTTATTCTAAAATGAATGAAACATATTCGTGACTATATTTTTGTCTCTAATTTATTCGGTCAAATTTTGTTGGGTTACACCTATATTTACTTCCAGGAAGGCCATGCCCAAGGCAAAGGACAAGAGAAAAAGCGCGGGGGCAGCGGGGAAGAAAAGGAAAAACCCTGAAAGTGAAACAGATTCATATGTGAGAAAAAGAAAATCGTTAAATGAGGAGGATCAAGCTGACATTGTCAACGCGGTTGTTGAACAATTAAAAGACGTTTTTTCAACAGCAACAGCAACAACAACAACAAATAGACCAAGACCAGTTACCTGGTACAAGTGCGGAAGATGGGTCTCTATTTGATCTAATTGGGTAACGTCATAGTATCACATGACAGCAACGTGACCTAAAAATCTTTTATCCTGCCACTCTTTAATGATGGTGATATTTTATATGGGTGTGCAAACACAACAAAATTACAGTTATTAGATCGACTTTACTATAAAGCCGCTTGCATTTGTTCAGGCACTCTACATGGGACTTCGACAATTAAAGTGTTGAATAATTTAAATTGGCCAACATTAACAAAGAGGCGTCAATATCACAGAAGTACTTTTATTTTATAGGGCACATAATAATATGCTGACCTCTTATGTTCTTAACATTTTTGAGCCTCTCAAAAGAAACCATGTTTATGGTCTAAGAAATCAACTGAGCTACACAATTCCAAATAAATCCTCATTTTCTAATAGATCTTGCATATCAAAAACACTTACTGAATGGAATAAACTCTCACCTGAAATAAGAAATTCACCTACCCTTAGTATATTCAAATCCAGGCTTAAAATAGATCTATTCAATGACGATGTTACAAATTCTTCAGAACTCTCCGTTTCAAGAAAAACAAGAAATATTTTCCAATAGAGTGCGATGTGATCTCATTTTTAAGGCTCACCTCTACGCTCATAATTTCACTAATGTTAACTCCCCCATCTGCCAGTGTGGAATGGATGGTGAAACAACTAATCACGTAATTTTTCACTGTAATCTAAGATCAACATGTTGGACACAATTTGAAAATGAATTAAAAAATATGAACATAGAATATTCTACTAAATATAGATCACAACGAGACAAACTCTCCCTTATCCTCAATGGTGATAAAAGACTACCTAAAGCTGTAAACTTAAATATTCTCAAATGTAGTGCCATCTTTTTTGAACGATGTAAAAATGTCTAGGTCACCCCCATCACTGTAACCCTCCACAAATACAACCCTTTTTTAATGTCTGATTGAATACTGTTAATTGAGTTTCATCATATAACGTGGCTGATAATGCTGATGCCCAGCCACAAGCACATGTGCATTTGTTTAATGTATTCTTTGTAGAAATATATAAATAAAAAAATTAAAAAAAATGATTTGTTGGAAATCTATAATGTTTTTTGAAAAGATACCAATTACACTACCCGCAAAAGGATTAGAAAACCTGGAAACTATCCAAAAGATAAATGGACAAACAATTACGTGATAAATATATGGCATTCAGATTCATTAAAAACATTATTCCAAATGGAATAAACTTCAGCAAACACTGACAGAATCGCTCACTTCCCGAAATAACAAGACTATAGCAAACGGTCCGTACAGATGAGGCGTTTGCGGGTGCCTGAAGTTAGGATATATAGTATGGTAAGTTATCTAATTGCATTATATTTACATAAAATCAAGTGAAAGCAATTTCATAACCAAACTTATAAACCTACCTCTACTTTTTTCCAGAAATCAAGTCCAAATGGTTATGAAAAACAAGTCCGGAACGATTTACATTGGATAGTATAGGGCACAGTGATAAGCATATTTGGCATATATGGAATTTAAAATATAAAATTATATAAAGACCTCAATATATTGGTGTATATTGTTGCAGTTGTGTCATTGCAGTCTTCTCTAACTTTCTCTCGATCTATTCCATTTTCAAGTCTCACCATAGCGACCTCACACTTGAGGTATTTAGGTTGTACCGTGGGTTCCACTAAAATATTTATTTATGTTCAGCACATTAGAACTTTTATGAAACGTAAAGTAATATATAGCCTTGCTTCAAGACTCTTGCGGTCTCATACTTGGGATATTCAGGCTGACATAGCATGGGTTCCTCTAAAATATTTATTCATGTTCAGCAAATTAGAACTAAATTATGAAACGTTGAGTAACATAGGTTTGCTTCAAGACTCTTGTGGCCTCACACTTAGGATATTCTGGTTGTAGCATGGGTTCCACTAAAACTTTTAATTATGTTCAGCACATTAGAACTTTTATGAAACGTGAAGTAACATATCCATGTAGCCTTGCTTCACGACTCTTGCAGTCTCATACTTGGGACATTCAGGCTGTAGCATCGGTTCCACTAAAATATTTAATTATGTTGAGGACATTAGAACTTTAATGAAATGTTAAGTAACATATAGCCTTGCTTCAAGACTCTTGCAGCCTCACACTTGGGATATTCAGGTTGTAGCATGGGTTACTCTTAAATATTTATTTATTTACATTCAGCACATTAGAATTTTTATGAAACGTAAAGTAACATATAGCCTTGCTTATAGATTCTTGCGGCCTCACACTTGGGATATTCAGGTTGTAGCATGGGTTCCTCTAAAATATTTATTTATGTTCAGCACATTCAGAATTTTTATGAAACGTAAAGTAACATATAGCCTTGCTTCAAGACTCTTGCGGCCTCACACTTGGGATATTCAGGTCGTAGCATGGGTTCCACTAAAACATTTATGTTCAGCACATTAGAAATTTTATGAAACGTGAAGTAATATATAGCCATGTTTCAAGACTCTTGTAGCCTCACACTTGGATATTCTGGTTGTAGCATGGGTTCCACTAAAACATTTATTTATGTTTAGCACATTATAACTTTTATGGAACGTAGAGTAACACATAGCCTTGATTCAAGACGCTTGTAGCCGCACACTTGGGATATTCAGGTTGTAGCATGGGTTCCACTAAAACATTTATTCATGTTTAGCACATTAGAACTTTTATGGAACGTAGAGTAACACATAGCATTGATTCAAGACTCTTGTAGCCGCACACTTGGGATATTCAGGTTGTAGCATGGGTTCCACTAAAACAAACTAGAAACATTTTGTCACTGATGTTGCAAATTATTTTTTATTGCTAATAAATGGTGAATGACAGTCACATTAAGTTCTACAAGTATGAGAATAGCACGACGTTCTGACATTTCAAGGTAACTTGTTTCCAAAATGATAGCGATTATTGAAATTACGATGTAAAGATAAAACCGAAACGAAATATTTGTAGAATTCTTTGAAATCTAAGAAATACACATCTCAAATCGAGTTTTCCAAAACAGAAAGAAATATGTTTAAATAGTAAAGCCTGCAGGTCCAATTTCATCTGGTAGCATTAACATTGGTATATGTCATACAATTAATATTTGGAACACAAATATTATTCGAACTTATGATCGGACATAAGTATGATGTGTACGTCAAGTCAATAAAGTAACATCATACTTATGTCCGATCATAAGCTAGAATAATGATTGTATTAATTGTATGACATATACGATATAGTCTAAATGCTACCAGAACAGGATCTTAAGAGGTTCTGGACAAATCATTTGATTCTGGACTTGTCATATATTTTTTTCAACGAAATCACATCCAAGGGTTGAATTTTTATTAGCTATTTAGAGAGTGAGTCCTGCCTAGTATTAATTTCAATAAAAAAGTTAAAATAGAACCCTATTTGAGAGTCAATCTAATACTTACATTACATTGATAAATTAAGGCAAATCCTGAAATATTTTTAAAGTGCATTTTTTATGAAATATTATCCAGCAAGTATTTAAATGAAACGGTCTTATTTAAATACAAATCATAACATGATGATATTTTTCATGAAACATTTTTCAATGAAATTCAATTGAAACGTCAAGATAAAACGAGCTAATTTAGGTGAAAACCCTTACATGATGATGTGTTTTCATAACTTCTTTCATAAAATTCCATCAAGGGGTGAAGATAAAATGATCGAATTTAAGTGATTTAAGGATCACGAGAATATGTTTTCTTTGATATTTTCTATGAAATCCCATCCAATGGTCAAGGTAAAATTTTGATTTTGATTTTGATTTGGTCACGTGTTCGAAAGATCCATATAAGGCCCATAGAACCATATAGGAACGTCATTTTGAATGTCACGTGATAGATCCATATAAGGCTTTTAGAACCATTTATGGAAAGATGAGAGGAAGCCCCTGACACCTGTTTCACGATTTTTATGCACTTCATTATTGTACCGAAGTTTGCCGATTCGATTCGTCGTATTTCGGAATCCTGGTGACAATTTTATACTCCATTGGAGTATTTTTGACCTACTTCTTATGACGGAAATTCCCGAACCTTGTTCGGATTAATCCGGATTTTCTGACCTACTTTATCTACCGAGATTTCACGAGTTAACATTCGTCTCATTCCGGAATCCTGGTGACAATTTTATACTCCATTGGAGTATTTTTGATCTACCTTTTCTGGATTTTGCCCTACTTATTATATCTTGACAACAAGCAAATCAAAAAGTTCGACATGAACGGGTCTCGATCAACTAACCTAGACTATGGAAGCCAGGCACGCTAACCATGAGGCCAACGAGCTACCGATATGAAAGAACAAAAGTATTATATATTTATACCGAGTGTCAATTCAAAATGATCCTCACTTTTGTCTCCACTTAAATACGACTCGTCAGTTGTACCCAGAATAGTAGAACGCCTATGGCGCTAGTGAATAACCAAGTTCCAGGTGAGTGGTTCGTATCCCTCCGTGATATACTATTTTTGTTTTATTAAATACGACAGAAAGGAGCAAGGTGTAGGTTGAAAACAAGACGTTAGTTTGTTTCAAAACAGTTTGGAAACATTAATCTCTGATAATTTAAGGTTTTCCACTCCTGAAGGGCCTCTATATATATGAAATTCAATAATCCACTCAGTAAAAATACGATTTCTCTGCAACCTGATGTCCAATCAAGATCATTCAAATATATATGTGTTCCTGACACGTTTGGGCGTCCGGGAATAAAATTGCTTGTGAAAACTATTTACAAAAGTGTTCCAGAGACCCTTATCTACTTGGCTAAGGTTTTATTTGAAGATACATTGCCTTATTAAGCAAGTAGAGGGGCATACAGAACACAGAAGCAAATGCTATGTTGAAAATTTTCTATATTTCAATTTGAACCTGTGTTTACATGTCACGTAGGCCAGTGTTTTATATGGGGATTATATGTACTTTCCTTGTTTACATGAACGTAAATCATTACATGAAATCTGCATTCTTCTGGGTTTAAGGTACAGCTGGAAAGTAACATTTTGGTAAAAAATTGCTATACCTGCACATGTTATTTTCTGGTACAAAATAAAGTATGAAGCCATGTGTCAATTTCCTTGCTTTTTTCAGGAAAGTATCATTACATTGTCTTCTTTTAAAATATCTGGTAGGCGTTCAATGGGAACTCCAGGAAATTCTGATATTTCACACTTTCTATTTTTCCAAATTTTCTTTCAAAGTTTCCAGACAACACAGGAGCTACCATTGACCTGTTTCCAGATATTCTAAAAGAAGATAGTGTAATGATACTTTCCTGAAAAAAGCAAGGAAATACACATATGCCTTCATACTTAATTTTGTACCAGAAAATAACATGTGCAGCTATAGCAATTTTTTACCAAAATGTTACTTTCCAGTTGAACCTTAATCTGGGTTTGTATTGTCTTATTGGGGCTTTTCGACTTTAAAACAAACCCTACCATAATGGATTGTGTCTCGGGAACGTTTTTGTAAATAGTTATTATAAACAATTCTGAAAGAATATCACATATTTTTGTCTTCCCGATTTCAGTCATGAATTACGTCAATTTCTCGTGCAAACATTGGGTAGACGTTGTCATAACCGGATGCCCGCGAACGTGTCAGGAACATATAGATACTCGAATGATGTTGATTGAACATCAGGGTGCAGAGAAATCGTAATTTTACTGAGTGGCTTCACGAAAAAATAAGCAGCACTTTAGGCCACCTAAATACAACTCGTCAGTTGTATCCAGTTGGAATCCCAGCGTAATGTTTTTAATTATATGGTTGTGCTTTGATTTTACGCTGAAAACATTTATAACTACGTCAACTTTATATTAAAACATTTATTATCTTTTCAGTTGTATTAAAATGTAAAATATGATATATGTCAGCTTATTGCTTTCTGGAGAACAATCAAGGTTTAAATTTGGTACAATGAATCGGACACTCATGTAAATCGACATGGTTATAACATTGAACTCAATGCAGTAAATTAGTTATTTCTATGAATCACAGCGGGATTGGTTTCATTTTATATGATTGCCAACTCTGGCGTTTTTTTTGTAAATGCTTTTGACCGCTGTAAATGTGAAACTGATACAGTATTATTCAATTGTTTTATGTCTTGGTCACATTTGCTCCGATTTTCACTACGGCGCCCGGCCGATTGAGTATTGTGTTCAGAAATGTATTCAATTTTGAACAAAATACTCGCAGCAAATGTGATCCAGGCATTACGCAGCGGTATTTCGAACATACTATTGTTGCTTAACCACGACCTAGCCACTTTTAAAATCATACTCCTTATTTAAATCCAAGTAAACGATCAATGTCTAGGTATTTGGCGTTTGATGATACTATGGCCCTTGGCGAATTATGATTAGATGAACCGAGGTCAACATTAATGTTTCTTGTACAAGGTCATCCCAAGGTCAAAGATAAATATTTAGGTACTTTACGTTTCAAGACCTTTGGACAAATTCGATTCAACGATGTATTAAAGTTAAAATGTATACAGAGATAAAATAGGTTATCTCCCATCGTTTCCTTGTGTATACGTTTATGTCTCTGCGTAATAACGCAGATGCGAGCAGGTAGTTACCAATCTCACCAGAAGGTGCTCGTTCGGGTCAGATAGCATGGCGGGTATGGTAGAAAGTTCCCTTTAACTTAAAGTACATCTGTTTTCGTGGTTCAATTTTCATATCACCCTTAAAATGTATCTAATAGCAATGCAAATTAAAATATGTCCAGTGAACGAAAATGCAATACAAGAATAGATATTTCACTTTTTGTGATTTTGTAACAATGGGGTTATTTTTTGTATATGTTACATGGTCATTTTCACATTTTATATTATTACTGTTCATATTAATCAATCCCTATTCATCTCAATATAACAGGTCCCTAAGTAGGTTGTTTGCAGTTTTACTCTTTTAATTGGAAATTAAACGAAACTTTTGAAAAAAGATGAAGTTTGATTGTAATTATACCGACTTACAATACAGCAATAAGGTTACATGAGATAGTTCTGCGCATGCGCCAATCAGATCTTTAAAACTAAGACCTACTGTGCCCAGGTGTACAACTCATGTTTCTTGACAAATAATACATGAGTAAAAGGTTAATTGTAACAATAAATTACATTGTAAAGATTAAACCAATTGTAAAACACAAAATTGGATTATACATATTGTAGATGTTTTACTCCATAACGGTAGTGATCAGGGTAGGGCCTCACTGGGAGGGCATGTAACCTTATTGCTGTATTGTAAGTCGGTATAATTACAATCAAACTTCATCTTTTTTCAAAAGTTTCGTTTAATTTCCAATTATACCTCCTTACAATACCTCAATATCCGGTTACATGAGATTTTAAAGCCAACTGGGCACATAGGTCAAAAAGGGAAATTAAGTAATATAAATTCCCTTCAAGGTCAACTGATTGATAAACAACAGACAAATTATGTACAATAAACAAACAAAGCATATTGTTATTAATAAACTACTTAATACAATTTTGACATTGTTTTGTCAATGCAAACTCAAACATTTTATGTATTTTTTATAGGCTTAAGACCGCTTTACCAAACGTTTTTTCATTATCAATGTCCAAAGGTTTATTATAAAACCTCCTGAAACAACAATCACTGCTCCATCCGGCAGTTTTCAAAATCAAGTCCACATTTACGTCAGATCTGCTAGCCGCAGAAACTGCAGCACTACGAGTGCTATGACCTTTGAAAGTGTCTGTATCAATACCAGCTCTACTAAGTTCAAGTTTAAGCCAACGACTTATTGTATCTTTAGACACCGCTTTATGGGGCTTGATAGTACTAACAAACAGTTTTGATTCACCAGCCCTTAATTTTTCAGTTCGTTGTATGTACTCTTTCAACGTTACTACAACACAGAGACTTGGGTCATCATACGTATGGAGTTTGATAATTGGATTTGATTTTCCAGGTTTTGATTGTTTTACATTGTCATATATTGTAAACACATAGCAGTCCTTCTCAATTATGAGATTGTTTAGTGACAATAGATGTAATGTTTGTGCTCGTTGTGCAGAAACCAACGCAATTAGCATGATAAGTTTCAACGTTAATTCAAGCAATGTTATTTTTTCTATTGGGAAATAACTCTGCAAATGTCTCAGAACCACACTGACATCCCAAGTTTTCGTATATCTGGGTAAAGGGGGATTCTTATTAAAGATACCTTTCATAAACCTCACCACTAGAGGGTGTTGCCCAAAAGATGTCTCTGTTTTGGGAAAGTTAATACATGATGAGAGCGCACTGCGAGCGGTATTAATGGCACTGTAGCCTAGATTATCTACTGATAATGTCATTAAAAATTCCAAACCTAACTGTAAAGTTCCTTGAACTGGATCAATTTCCCTCGTATTACAGAACGAAATCCATTTCTTGAGATAAACCTCGTATTGTTTCTGTGATTTTGGTCTCCAAGATTGTAGGATGATTTCGGTAACTGGGACAGAAAGTCCTTGTTTCTGGAGGGAATTCCTGACAAGTGACAAGCAATTAATGTCAGTTTTCTCAACGGATGTTGTGCCTCTGGATTGTATGGTAGGCTTAGGATCTTCCGTCCTTGGGGTAGCACAATTGGATGTGTGGTTAAAAGGTTCAACATCCTTGGCCACCACGGTTGAGTGGGCCAGAGGGGCAAGATCAAGAGAACGTCGGCTCTGTCGTGTTGAATTTTGTTCAGCACTCTCATCAGAATACTGAAAGGCGGAAAAGCATAATAAGTGACCATACTATTCCATGTTTTTGAGAATGCATCAATGAATTCAGCTTCTGGATCTGGTCTCCAAGATGCGTACTTCCCAAGCTGATTGTTCAATCTTGATGCGAACAAATCTAGAATTGGATTGGGAAACATGTCAATGTTGCAAATATCTGCAAAAACCTGTTCATCAAGCATCCATTCAGTCTCATCATGGAAAATGCGAGACTCGGAATCAGCTTCGACATTTTCAATACCTGCAATGTGAGATGAAGACAGCCAAATGTCACGAAAAATACACCATTGCCATATTTGTTTGGCTAGAATATTGCAGTCAATAGATTTTGAGCCACCCATGTTGTTGACATATGTCATAGCTGTAGTGTTGTCAGTCTCGACTCTCACGTGTTTGTTTCTAACAGACCTACAAAAGGTTTTGAGTGCAAGAAATATTGCTAATAATTCCAGGTAATTAATATGGTGTCTAGACTCAATGTAGTTCCACCGTCCACCAGTTCTGGTATTATTTGTCACATCAAACACACCCCATCCTGCCATGCTACTATCTGATCGCAATACATGCTGTGGGTCTATAACAGAGATAGGGTTAGTGGCATTTTTAATATGACGAATCCACCACCTGATTTCATTTTGTGCATCAAGATTCAATGCGATCTTCGTGTCAAAATTCCCACAGTTTTGGGATAAAGCTAACGATTTATTGTTATCCATGTGACGGTAATATAACCGACCATACCTGACACCAGGAAACGAAGCTACCAATGTTCCAATAAGTTTTGCAAGCTCTCTTATAGAGATCTTGTTTTTTCGACGCAACGTCTCAATGCATAGCGATTGAATAGCGACTGCTTTGGTTTCTGGTAACTTCACTTCCATGGTGTTAGAATTGATTTCGAAACCAAGAAATTTGATTACCTGTTTTGGGATCAGATCACATTTTTCAGGATGTAGCATAAAACCAAGATGCTGTAGGTGGTCAATTGTTGTAGCAATGTTGCGTTTACATTCCTCATATGAGTCTGAAATCAAACAACAATCGTCGATGTAATAAACAGACATGAAACCTTCATTTCTCAGTTTTGCAAAAACTGGCTTCATAATCTTAGTAAAAATGCGCGGTGCAGATGACAAGCCCTGCGCTAAACATGTGTATTGGTATATGGTATTTTTCCACTCAAACTGAAGGAACTTCTGAGATGTCTCAGACACAGGTACGCTATAGTACGCGTCTTTTACGTCCAAGGTACTCATATAGCAATTTTCGGTTATCATGTTTATGACACTTTGAAAGTTTTCCATTTTGAAATGTTGATATTCCACATGTTCATTGAGATTTCTCAGATTCAGAATTGTTCTTTTTGTACCATCACTTTTAGGTGTGAGGAAAATTGAAGATAAATAGCCAATCTTTGAATGCTCAACTGGTTTTAAAATGCCTCTTTCGAGAAATTTTTGAATTTCGGCTTCTACAGCTGAGCATTCTGAATCTGAGAAAATCATTGGTCGTGGATGGTCAGATCGTGGGATAGCGTTAACATCGATAAATTCAATATCATATCCAGCTATTGCATTCAAAATAGTTTGATCTGAAGTGATTTTCTCCCATTCTGAATAGAAGTATTTCAATCTACCACCTTTGAAATGTTTTAATTGAGATCTAAGAAAATCTCTTACCTCACTAGGTTCATGATCATTTGCAGCTACTTGTTGGACTGTTTGTTGTCCTGGTTCTGGGCCGTGTTGCCTCTTCCTTTTCCTCGAGAGGATTTGTTTTGGGCGTAACCCTGCCGCTGACTGTAGTTGCGATTCTGGCCTTGGCCTAAAAAATGATTCTGGCCTCGTCCACGTCCACGTGTGCCACGTCCACGGTTTCCTCGGCCTCGATAACTGCCACGATAACTGCCTCGAGACTGATTAAAGACGCTTGAGTTAATCTGGGTCTTATTCATTTCTGAAATATCCTTGACTCTCTTGGTAATGTCATCCCCAAATAAAAATGTTGTTACAGGGGAGGTTTTGTCGCAGAGATGTTTGAAACTATGGGCAATGTCTGGTTTTATCAGCTCACGCCTTCTCATGTTAAACTTGTAGTTCGACAAACACATCATTTGGATGCTGTCATAAAGCAAATTTGCCATATTGCCAAATTGATCTTGGAATTCATCCGTCTTTCCTCCGACTGCAGTTTTCAGTGAATCCAATACCTCTAAGGCTCTAGAAGTAGCCACTATGGAACACATCATTGGCTTGAGAGCTTGTTGCATTTTGATGTCACTCGAGCGGACCTCACTAGAGATGCGGCTCCATATTTGTTCGTTCCCCCTAGCAGCACATACAAGAGGGGTATTCGAAGGGGTTTTGTAATCATCAAGTTTTTGGCTTTCTTCGTCTCCCTTCAAAACATTCTGTATTAGATCATTAAGTAGGCTTGACATAGCCTTGTTTAATGGTGGTCCTTGACCCTCATTTGATTTATTGACCTTTGATTGTAACTGTTTCATTAGGTCGGAAGTATCCTCATTTTCACTGGATACTGTATCATTGTCTATACACGTTTGCATATCAGTTTTCATTTTCTTCACTGGTGTTTGATCAGAATCATCATGATCATTATCATTATACGAATCATCATCAAACTGGTCATATTCGTATCCACTTTGAATGGTTTCTTTTAAATCTTGCAATGAAGATGACATCATTTCCGTCAAGTCACTCATGCCTGAAGAAATACTAGATGTTATAGCCTCCGTGATGTTTTTAATATCATCGTTCTTTCCTGATTTCCTAGGAATTGTTTTTCGAGGCGTTTTCTTTTTTACACCTGATACAGACGGAGTTTCGTCTAGGATGGAATCATCTAAATCCATTTTCTCACATTCAGATGGGGTCTTGGCCCCTAATGGTTTATCTCTCACCATTTGTGAAGTCATTTTAGCTGTAACTTGCTAGTACTGTTTAGTAAATGCACTGATATTTAGCTGTTCAGAATGCGAAAACATGCAGCTATATTGTACAACTTATTTGCACGTAGGCTAGTGATATTGTTAGCATGTGCTCACGCGTATTATTCACTTTTACTTTATCGCAATTGGCTAACAAAAGAACCGTTTGACTGAAAACACAGTGGAGTGTGTGCAACGTAACTATTAAACCAATCCAAGGCCTGGTTTATAGTTAATTAGCGTGTATTAAATACAACGCTCACTTGATCCCTATAGGAACAGTTATTCAATAGCGTATTCAATAAGTTAATAGATGTAAAACAAATCGCTATAACCTCTGATCAGGTTTGAAGCGTTGTTATTTATCAATATAAATTGAAGGTTGAGATCTCAGATCTACAACAGTGAATACTATTTTCTGAAACAACCAGACTTGGCCGGTGTTCAGAATGTGTAATGATAAAAACACTACTTTCTTATCGTACATGAAATTCAGACGTACCGATCATAAATTCCATAAATACATATAAATATGTATGTGATATATGTGCACTGTGATATACTACCACCAGTAACACTATCAATTGTGGAGTCTACAAATAGACGTCCACTCGGCTTGCATGTCAGCAAGAACTCTGATTGGCGCATGCGCAGAACTATCTCATGTAACCGGATATTGAGGTATTGTAAGGAGGTATAATACCATGTTCACTTTTCACCTTTTATTGAAACCAGTTATTCAACTATGCAAACTGTGTCAGTTTTATATATCTATTGTTCCCCTATATGGTCTTTCTCACTCACATGTAGCTGAGTTTGCATTGGGTGTTGGCTTGTCAGTAGTTGTTGTAAGAGTTCATGTTGTACATTACAGAGCATTGTATTTTAAACATTGAAGTTTGAAATATACTATTTTATATATATTTTAATTTGAAGTTCGAGTTATTTTATTGCCACCCACGGGCCTTCCACACGCCCATTTACATATAACGCTTTGAAACAACTTTAAAAAGTGAGCAATGTCAGTGTTGTGATAATAGAGAATTTTCGTTATAAGTTGTTTCAAAAACTTATACGTATACTTATAGTTTAAAGGGTCTTGTCGAACTAAAATCAATTCAAATTGATTTTCATAATCTGTACCAAGTGGGGCATAACTATTCCCGATATAGTCAAGCTCCATCATCAACTAGGGACTTAGTTCAACAAGTTAAACCTAGTCTGGGCCTTATTTCTTATCTGACATATCTTGTGGCCCGCCCTAGGTTTAACGTCCTTGCCTATTCGGCCCTTGATGCAAAAAAATTTTATGGTGACCTATGGCAGCGCATGGAATTACATGCGCGTTTTATTAATAATTGATAGTGAGAATTTGCAACCAATGAAAGCATAGCACGGAAGTTAAACCTAACCACGGCAACAAGAACACTCAGATTAATAAATGAAAGCCGTGGTATTGGGTTTAACCTGTTGAACTACTAGGGACTGTGAATACAATGTCCTTTGCTAGTGTCAATTATGAACACGATAAACTAAATGCTAGTTGACGGGTCCTTGTAGTGTACGATAAACAAGACCCTTTAAAGTGAATCACTACACGAACGAGTCGATCATTTCAAAGTTCTCATGAAATTATAAGGTCAATTTTTAAGTTTTTACGTATAAAAGGGCCTTTATACGCAGATTATAAACTTACAGAGTTGGATCTCCGCATAGTATATGTGTGGACCTACTGACCAGAATGGCTTATTAAAATTAATCGGCTGAATAGGCATAGTATCCAATCAAATAGCTCGACTCATTCATTAGCTGAACTAATTCTCCCTTCGTTATTTCTACAAGGTGATTCAAAACGATCATCTACAAAAAATATATTTGAGAGTAGATAAATCTGTAAAACCCGTGTGCTATATCAGCCTATTTGATTCTAGAAAACACATATGACACAACTAAACATGCTTTACATCAAGGGGGTACGGATGGTATGCCATTGGCCCTTTTTATTACCGTCCTAGGAGATATTTCCCGACGAATTAGGAAATTATGAAACACCTTGTTTATTGGGTTTATAAGTATAAGTATACGTATAAGTTTTTAAAAAACTTATAACGAAAATTCTCTAATAACGCCCCTCATACCTATTTATTACAGGTCGTGTAGACCATTGTTGCCTGATTTATAGCAAAAACATTGACTTTTGCACGTTGATGATGATGATGATGATGCGCCTTTTATAATAGATCTCATATCTAAGAAGCGTATCAGTTCAAAAAATACTAGAAGACCTTACATATTTTGCCATGCACTGCGCCTATTCATTTGGCAATTCAGTTGTAAATTTTATCTTGGAAAAAATAAATCTTCCAAATTTGTTGAATTTTCTTGCAGAAATCGCCTACTCCCCCCCCCCCCCCTCCATCCATTTTTTATGATCACAAGGCGTGATTTAAGCTGCTGATATTCTTCTTTAAACGAGTCGGATTTTCAAAATCTATAAGTTGGACTCCCTTTATAGAAGCTTTGAACTGAATTTGCACTGCTTAATGCTGAAATTTTATTGTTTATCCATACATTTTAAGAAAAAATGTATAAAAAAAGATGTTAAAGCCAAATGTTGCCCTAAAATTTCAGAAAATGTAAAAAATTTCGAATTTTCTATGTACAGGCCTTGTTGCCCCTTTAAGAAGCTTAATATGTAAATTATCTAATCAAACACTTCGTCCACCATTTTGAGACACTAATCAATCCAATCTGTGCTAGCGATTCATAGGGCGAGCCAGTGGGATATTTCCAGGGTTCGTACACACCTGGAAATGTCAGGGAAATTGACTTGATTTACCAAGTGCTGGAAATGTCAGGTAATTTTAAAATTAGGTCAAAAGGGCCAAAGATGACCGGGAATTTTGAAACGGTAGACATGTCAGGGAAATGTCAGGGAAATTTGTATCAGTGTTGAAAAAATAATGTTCCAGAGATTAATGTTTCCAAACTGTTTTGAAACAAACTAACGTCTTGTTTTCAACCTACACCTTGCTCCTTTCTGTCGTATTTAATAAAACAAAAATAGTATATCACGGAGGGATACGAACCACTCACCTGGGACTTGGTTATTCACTAGCGCCACAGGCGTTCTACTATTCTGGATACAACTGACGAGTCGTATTTAAGTGGAGACAAAAGTGAGGATCATTTTAAATTGGCGCTCGGTATAAATATATAATACTTTTGTTCTTTCATATCGATAGCTCGTTGGCCTCATGGTTAGCGTGCCTGGCTTCCGTTGTCTAGGTTAGTTGATCGAGACCCGTTCATGTCGAACTTTTTGATTTGCTTGTTGTCAAGATATAATAAGTAGGGCAAAATCCAGAAAAAGTAGATCAAAAATACTCCAATTGAGTATAAAATTGTCACCAGGATTCCGGAATGAGACGAATGTTAACTCGTGAAATCTCGGTGGATAAAGTAGGTCAGAAAATCCGGATTAATCCGAACAAGGTTCGGGAATTTCCGTCATAAGAAGTAGGTCAAAAATACTCCAATGGAGTATAAAATTGTCACCAGGATTCCGAAATACGACGAATCGAATCGGCAAACTTCGGTACAATAATGAAGTGCATAAAAATCGTGAAACATGTGTCAGGGGCTTCCCCCCATCTTTCCATAAATGGTTCTAAAAGCCTTATATGGATCTATCACATGACATTCAAAATGACGTTCCTATATGGTTCTATGGGCCTTATATGGATCTTTCGAACACGTGACCAAATCAAAATCAAAATCAAAATTTTACCTTGACCATTGGATGGGATTTCATAGAAAATATCAAAGAAAACATATTCTCGTGATCCTTAAATCACTTAAATTCGATCATTTTATCTTCACCCCTTGATGGAATTTTATGAAAGAAGTTATGAAAACACATCATCATGTAAGGGTTTTCACCTAAATTAGCTCGTTTTATCTTGACCCTTCAATTGAATTTCATTGAAAAATGTTTCATGAAAAATATCATCATGTTATGATTTGTATTTAAATAAGACCGTTTCATTTAAATACTTGCTGGATAATATTTCATAAAAAAAATGCACTTTAAAAATATTTCAGGATTTGCCTTAATTTATCAATGTAATGTAAGTATTAGATTGACTCTCAAATAGGGTTCTATTTTAACTTTTTTATTGAAATTAATACTAGGCAGGACTCTCTCTAAATAGCTAATAAAAATTCAACCCTTGGATGTGATTTCGTTGAAAAAAAAATATGACAAGTCCAGAATCAAATGATTTGTCCAGAACCTCTTAAGATCCTGTTCCAGGGAGATTTAGACCTGCAAGCTTTCCTAGTATTCATACATATTTTTGGGTTTTGAAAGATTCGATATGTATAGTATATCCTATGATTTTAAGAGATATCATTTTTATCCACGATTTGATATCAATATCTGGACGAGTCGCTACACTCACTCGTCCAGATATTGATATTGTCGCACGCCAGACTCCCGCGGAGTACCCGTACTCCCTCGGAGAAGATCTGGTAGTGTTGATAAGGGATTCGGGGGTGTTTCTCACGGGCGCCGAGCTGGTTTGGTGCTTCGGCTTTCACTGAGCTAAGAGATAGAGAACACAGGAATATACAGCACAATCAATTATGGGATTTTAACAATCTTTTGAACACTAAAAATATAACAATAAAGGATGGGTATCGATATGAACTTTTTGAACACATGTTCCTCTTAAACCAGTCATTACATTGTTTTATCTATTTCGGGGTTTTTTGTTTTCATTTTTTGAATACTTTTTGTTAAATCAACTCAAATTTCCTCTGTACAACTGTAATATTGGGATGTCTAAGAAAATTTTGTATATGCTATTTTGTTCAAACAAGCTTCGGAAAGACATTTTATTTCATTCTCAAGAAATGGTAAAAAGGAACAAAAAACAATTGCACTGGAAAGCAAATAAAGTTAACAAAAACAGTTACTATATATATAAAAATATATAGAAATTGTTTTTGCATTAAATTGTTGTCAATCAGTCAACATTTCATTTAAAGGACCGTGTTTTTTACAGAATGTTTTCAATAATTGGTTTCAGAGAAAAACATTGTTGAATTCAATTCTCCATATCGATACCAATCCTTTCACAAATGTCCTCAAATAATAATGCCTTTATGGCTAATAACTCAGATGCACAATGTCACTATATAAGAGTCCCAAACACTCTGGCTCTGAGTTATCTGTCTCTACACTACAGTCTGCTCTACTCTGCTATACATTGCTCTGCTCTCTAAACTCTGCTCTACTCTGCTACAGAAGTCTGTTCTCCTTGGCTCTGCCTGTCGGCTCTACTCGACTCTGCCTGTCTGATCTACTCGGCTCTGCCTGCTCTGCTCTGCTTCATGGTTGGAAATCACCTTCAATTAGAGTATTCTAGCTCCGGGCAGAGAAACTCAGGAATGTCAATCAAAGATGAGATTGGACCCGAGATTTCTGCCTCTGTGCTAGCAGGTCAGCCACCTAAATGGTCAGTCACCTCTTGGTCGAAGTTGTGTCACTTCTGAGACTAATCAGTTCACGTAAGGGGAAGCACTCTTACTCCTAGTTGTCACTCTCTCTCCCTAGACACAGCTAACCACCTAAATAGAAGAGCTTGCTCTAAGTAGTCATCTCTTAGAAGTAGCCAACTCTCATCAATAGGAACACACTCTCTCAGAGTTGTCCATCTCTTGGGAGTAATCAACACACATCAATTGCTCCGATTCGCCACTCTGGTGAGACGAGTCGAGAATATCAATCAAGGATGAGATTAGACTCATCTCACACACCTATGTAGGTGTAAGTAAATCTCTCCAACAAGATAAGTTCTGCTCTCAGCGAGATAACTCAGGAATATCAATCAGTAAATTGAGATTAGACCAGAGTAACTCGCCTCCCGGAAATCATCCAAGATGGCGGACACGCAATGAATTATGGGAAGAAGACGAAGAAGAAATTAAGTCACAAATTGGTTACTCTTAACAAATGGATCATCAAATTAGAATCATCAAATCTATCAGAAAAAAGAGCAACATAAATCAATCAACACTCACAAACTGCAACTCTGCAAGGTGTCTCCAAGGCGTCTCTAGACTGTAACTAATATAATCCGTGTATATATATCTGCCAATCCTAGATCCGGTCGACAACACACAAGGAGCTAATAATCCAATAAATCACTGTTTGTAATCGTCCTACAAAACAGTGCAACACGCAAATATACTCCAAAAATGCCCTTTCTCCTCTTTGGTATCCCTTAGCTTCTTCAATGCCTTCGAATACTGCAATATTCCGTCATAAGGTGTCACTCCTGTAAATACCACTTCCGGGTAGTGTTTTTTAATACTTTTAAAACGAA
>CAIIXF020000235.1:373658-396658 GCA_903813345.2 Owenia fusiformis | reverse complement strand
TTGATATACCAATAATAAATATAGATAGTGTTGTTTATGAAAACTTACCAGGATATGCATCATTGCAACAATAATGGGACAATTATGTATTTCATGAAGTGCCATACTACTTTGCTCTAGCACATTGTTGTGAATGTATCATTGATTAAACAAAATCGTGTTTTGTGTTGAAAGCAAACAATTATAGAGAAAATCTACCGAGAAATTGGTTTAAATGGCAAAGACACGATGTCTTTGAGATTTGCACTCGATATTATGCGTTTCGAATTGTCAGAATCTTTTAAAACATAGTATAAAGAAAACTACATATTCTTAACTTACCTTGCCATAATAGTAACAACTTCTGTAATCATATTGGAAACGTATGGTTGGCTAATGCCAAACGTATCTCCTGATGACATTTGGAGTTGTCCAGTTGCCAGGAATCTGATAGTGATCAACATTTTTAGAAACCCCGGGATGAAATGATTGTTCCTATTCTTTGGTGTCAGTTCGTCTTCAAAAAGGTTTATAACCTCTATTAACAATGCTCTCGGCATTTTGTATCTCTGGAGCAGCTCGATGTCATTAAGTGAATCGAGTGGGATAAACCTATCTCGAAATACTCTTCGGCCAATACGATTGTGGTGATCCAGAATAAAATGAAACATCTTGGTGTTCTTGTACTTTTGCATACGATGTAGGTGAGATACATATACACTAGGAATACTCAGAACATTAGTGTAGTAGTGGCAAGATTAATTCACCAAACAAGCTTAATTAGCTAGATAAATATTTAATTGGCGAAAATCCTATGCTCCAAAGAGCACGAAATATTGCAGGCACCAATCTAAGACGTATACAGTATGTGATGCGTTCTCAATATTTAGAAACAAACGTGATTTTTAAGGATTTACAGGCTCAATTAAATGTGTATTTTAATCATATTAAATAAATAAAATTTAACAATTACTTCGATACTATTGATTAATACTTAACAGGTAGTGAAACGACCGATATAAAACACCGCAAAATATCCATTAACATAGATTTGCGATTTGATTTGCGACAGGGTAAACGTCGTCGCAACTTTTTGTTTAGTTGCGATCAGAAAATCGATAACTTTGCGTCAGACTTGCGATGCGATGGAATGATAATAACATTTTTGGGAAATAGTTGCGTTGCGATGTCTTGCGATGCGATTCGCATGCGATTTTGCGTTGCGACCAGATGATAATGAGGCCTCAGAACACCAAGGGACATTTCATTCATATTGAAGTCATTACAATACACGTTGAAGAAAAAATGAAAAAAATTGATAGCCAATACTCATAACATCAAAAATAGTTGTAGATAATAGTACTCATAAAAGAGTATTCAGTCTCAAATGATGTGGGATAGATAAAATCCAGCCTCGAAGTCCATAGGCAATTCAAAGGGTCAACATCCGTTCGCAAAGCCGTCATCATAATCCATAAAACACAACAATTCACAATGGTCATCAGGAGAAAACTATGGCTGGTTTCGATCCCTATTTCTCAACTATTAATGCCATAGACGGGATCCACCTCAGTTTAATGTATCTGATAGATTGACATAACAATTTTCCTGCCAAATGAGTGTAAATTGCCAAGTAACAAGACTGAGTGTTCTACAAATTGTTATTCAGCTGAAATAGCTTGATGATTACATTGTACTTTCAACTCCACTCTTGCAATTTCTTAACCATAATCTTAAACGATATGTGTTTATATATATATGTACCCAACAGACCATTCAAACATGAATTACCTGTAATATGAATGTTGAGTGCCAGGGAACCTGTCTGTATATTCAATTAATTGTATTTAAAGGGAAAAAGTGCGTAAATGAAGTCTCACTTTTGATCTTCATTGTATTTCCAATGGATAAATAAGTATATGATCTTTCATTTGACACCAAAAACAGCTCAAACGTACATACCACGTCAGAGTTGACACTAGATCATGAAACAATATTTTTGATCTATCAATTTATATATGTCAAGTTTTTAGCAATGTCATAGAAAGATGAGATTGTTGTTTGCATTAATTTTCCATTCATTTATGATAGGATTTTCAGCCATGCGCCACCTTTTAATCCAAGAGTTATTTAAAAACATACACTTTGTGAAAAGTGGTAATTCACTTCTTTTGATCTCTGAACTGCAAATGCTGTTTTCTATGCGAGTAATTTTTTTTCACTTCAGTATTGACCCAAATTAAAGTTTTTATCATATTTGATTGACTGTGTGAGTGACATGTCTCAAATAATATTTTGTCCCTTTTCCTTCAAAATAGGCGCATTGCCTGTTTAAACTAAATTAGCTTGATGGTCACCTTCAACAATGTCGGAGTGTCCACCACCGCAATTGTCTTCCCCACACTGTCTGTTTGATAACTTGACAAATCCAATGGGATAAACTGCCTGTAGGTCAACCATCCACCATGGTTTGTTCTCGAAGTCTGTGTGCATACATGACCCATGGCCCCAGTCACCATCTTCAACACCGTCAACAGCACGACCAGCATCGAATTGCGAAGATTGTGAGGAAGGTTTCCCTAGCGCCAAATTTTCTGTGTCTGTACAAAAGAAACATAAGAGATATAATTATATTACTTTATTTTATTTTGTTACATTTCAAAATATCTTTAGCATATATTTTGCATATATATTATAGTATCATTACCCAGTCAATGCACATTTTTCATTTTTCTACTCATATACGAATACATTTAACGCACTATACTTTTCTAAACTGATTTGTTGAGATCCAATTGGAATGTCTGAATATATTGTAAAGACATGTTGCAAGATCTCACACCACACCCATCATGTTTACATTCAAATTTATATTTACACATATAAATTTCTGACCTGTCTCCTTCCATACAGAGCCTCTGCATTGTTTTTCAGCTCTACCCGTGTGAATACACAATACACCTAAACCAAGGAAATATCAATTATTGGCAATGGAATAAGATATAGCCTTGATTATCAATAGTTTATAATTGCTTTTTGATAAACAACAATATGAGGTAGGTCAAAATCGCAACCAGCGATCCTAAATTCACAGAAGATCTGCTTTTATATTGCAATTCAAAATCAAGTTCTATATTCTGTGGTAAAACTAAAATCATTGATTAATGTGCTTACATATTGCCAAGTACGATTCTATGTTAAACATCCGTATGGTTAATCACTTTCACACTAATCTGGGCGAAACTGCTTCGGTCTGGAATATAATATGTAATCAATTACCCGGTCAGTATCAGGCAAACAAGTTACATTATTTTTAAAAATGGCGAACTGAAGTGCTTTTTCGATATTTTACTTTTCATTGAATTACATCATTTAACCGTACACGAAAGGTCGAGTCCATTGTTGGATGGTGGCATCCATACTTCATAATTATATGATCATTATATTGAGAGTGGGCCAAAAAGTAATACCCAAGTTAGAAAAACATATATTTATATGTTAATCCATGTCATATATTACATATCATTTAAAGGTATTTCATTTCTTAACAATATGACACCTAACAATAAAAAAAATTTCTTGAGGAGTTAGTCAGAGGCTAAAATTTACATTATATTATATTGATCAATATCAAATGAGCGATTAAAGAGTTACATTTTATAGGTAATTATTGTCGATTTTAATGCCATTTGTCATTTCCATTGAATAAAACTAGATTTTTCAACTTACCTTTAGATTGACTTTTCTCCGTTCAAAGGACACGACAAATGTGGAATAAATACGCCTTTTTAAGATGGAAATAAATATTTATTCAATACATTAAACTATGGTCTGTGGTTTCATTTTGCTTTGTATATACTAATTAATATAGTTGAAATAACAGCATAAAATTATCTGTTTATGCAGACCCTGTCTTTATGCTTTTGAAATGTTACTGAAAACCATAGATTAATATTCTGTGGTTTGATTGAAATAGCATATATTTTTATGGCACGTAGGCACTATTACCATTAAACCATATACAAATAGCAAAGCCATTAGACAACCTCAAGCTCAGTTTATGGGCATTTTACAATACTTCATTTAATTCATCTCTGATGTTTTCCTAAATACGGGTTCGTTGTTGATCACTGTCAGCAAAAACACATCTTGGATTACCGAGGTATAAAGTTTTCAAATCTTTGATTACCAAGATATGAATCGAGGTTTTCACATACTGGATAACAAAGGTATGACGTTTTCACATCTTAGATTACCAAGGTATGAAGTTTTCACATCTTAGATACCATTTTGGATAACCATGGTAGTTTAAACATCTTGGATATTTAAGGTATATGAGGTTTTCACATCTTGGGTTACCAAGGTATGAAGTTTTCATAAATGAAAACCAAACTGGCAAGCGAGTATGGGAAACTTTCCATTTTCATCCAACTTCTAAAACAGGCACAATCAGCATAATTAGTAAGAGCCAACTTACTATTATTGTCAATTCAGAAAACAATTATACCTCCTTACAATACCTCAATATCCGGTTACATGAGATAGTTCTGCGCATGCGCCAATCAGAGTTCTTGCTGACATGCAAGCCGAGTGGACGTCTATTTGTAGACTCCACAATTGATAGTGTTACTGGTGGTAGTATATCACAGTGCACATATATCACATACATAGAGATTATCCTATATGAGGTTCAGGATATTGGGATTATCCCGAGGCAAATATAATATATTTGCCCGAGGGCCGCAGGTCCCGAGGGAAAATATATTATATTGGCCAAGGGATAATCCCAATATCCTGAACCGACTATAGGATAATATGTTTATCCCATACCAATCTTGGCCATCTGGTTTACATTGTTCAATCGTGGAAATATTTTAGAATATTCATGTCCAGTTTTGTTTTCTTGGCCGTGGGTTGATTTTCCTGTTCTCTCAAATATTCCCACATTTATTTTCTCGAATTTTTGATTGATTAAGTGGATGCTCTTTCCCTTTTTTAAACCATCAAACAGATCCCGATTGTCTGTGTTTTCTCCATTGTAGTTTACAGTCATTACGCGAACGTTACAAATTATGAACAAATATGCGAGCGGCGATTATGACGTAGCGGGCAGATATACTATATCTGCCCGCTCGGAGCGGGACGTAAAGCTATATCTGCCCGCTGATCAAAATATAAGTTTTTACAAACCGGCTTTATGTACCCGTAACACGTCCAAGTATGGGATAAATATTTATATGTATTTATGGAATTTATGATCGGTACGTCTGAATTTCATGTACGATAAGAAAGTAGTGTTTTTATCATTACACATTCTGAACACCGGCCAAGTCTGGTTGTTTCAGAAAATAGTATTCACTGTTGTAGATCTGAGATCTCAACCTTCAATTTATATTGATAAATAACAACGCTTCAAACCTGATCAGAGGTTATAGCGATTTGTTTTACATCTATTAACTTATTGAATACGCTATTGAATAACTGTTCCTATAGGGATCAAGTGAGCGTTGTATTTAATACACGCTAATTAACTATAAACCAGGCCTTGGATTGGTTTAAAAGTTACGTTGCACACTTGCACACACTCCACTGTGTTTTCAGTCAAACGGTTCTTTTGTTAGCCAATTGCGATAAAGTAAAAGTGAATATTACGCGTGAGCACATGCTTACAATATCACTAGCCTACGTGCAAATAAGTTGTTCAAAAAAGCTGCATGTTTTCGCATTCTGAGCAGCTAAATATCAGTGCATTTACTAAACAGTACTAGCAAGTTACAGCTAAAATGACTTCACAAATGGTGAGAGATAAACCATTAGGGGCCAAGACCCCATCTGAATGTGAGAAAATGGATTTAGATGATTCCATCCTAGACGAAACTCCGTCTGTATCAGGTGTAAAAAAGAAAACGCCTCGAAAAACAATTCCTAGGAAATCAGGAAAGAACGATGATATTAAAAACATCACGGAGGCTATAACATCTAGTATTTCTTCAGGCATGAGTGACTTGACGGAAATGATGTCATCTTCATTGCAAGATTTAAAAGAAACCATTCAAAGTGGATACGAATATGACCAGTATGATGATGATTCGTATAATGATAATGATCATGATGATTCTGATCAAACACCAGTGAAGAAAATGAAAACTGATATGCAAACGTGTATAGACAATGATACAGTATCCAGTGAAAATGAGGATACTTCCGACCTAATGAAACAGTTACAATCAAAGGTCAATAAATCAAATGAGGGTCAAGGACCACCATTAAACAAGGCTATGTCAAGCCTACTAAATGATCTAATAAAGAATGTTTTGAAGGGAGACGAAGAAAGCCAAAAACTTGATGATTACAAAACCCCTTCGAATACCCCTCTTGTATGTGCTGCTAGGGGGAACGAACAAATATGGAGCCGCATCTCTAGTGAGGTCCGCTCGAGTGACATCAAAATGCAACAAGCTCTCAAGCCAATGATATGTTCCATAGTGGCTACTTCTAGAGCCTTAGAGGTATTGGATTCACTGAAAACTGCAGTCGGAGGAAAGACGGATGAATTCCAAGATCAATTTGGCAATATGGCAAATTTGCTTTATGACAGCATCCAAATGATGTGTTTGTCGAACTACAAGTTTAACATGAGAAGGCGTGAACTGATAAAACCAGACATTGCCCATAGTTTCAAACATCTCTGCGACAAAACCTCCCCTGTAACAACATTTTTATTTGGGGATGACATTACCAAGAGAGTCAAGGATATTTCAGAAATGAATAAGACCCAGATTAACTCAAGCGTCTTTAATCAGTCTCGAGGCAGTTATCGTGGCAGTTATCGAGGCCGAGGAAACCGTGGACGTGCGCACGTGGACGTGGACGAGGCCAGAATCATTTTTTAGGCCAAGGCCAGAATCGCAACTACAGTCAGCGGCAGGGTTACGCCCAAAACAAATCCTCTCGAGGAAAAGGAAGAGGCAACACGGCCCAGAACCAGGACAACAAACAGTCCAACAAGTAGCTGCAAATGATCATGAACCTAGTGAGGTAAGAGATTTTCTTAGATCTCAATTAAAACATTTCAAAGGTGGTAGATTGAAATACTTCTAATCAGAATGGGAGAAAATCACTTCTGATCAAACTATTTTGAATGCAATAGCTGGATATGATATTGAATTTATCGATGTTAACGCTATCCCACGATCTGACCATCCACGACCAATGATTTTCTCAGATTCAGAATGCTCAGCTGTAGAAGCCGAAATTCAAAAATTTCTCGAAAGAGGCATTTTAAAACCAGTTGAGCATTCAAAGATTGGCTATTTATCTTCAATTTTCCTCACACCTAAAAGTGATGGTACAAAAAGAACAATTCTGAATCTGAGAAATCTCAATGAACATGTGGAATTCCACATTTCAAAATGGAAAACTTTCAAAGTGTCATAAACATGATAACCGGAAATTGCTATATGAGTACCTTGGACTAAAAGACGCGTACTATAGCGTACCTGTGTCTGAGACATCTCAGAAGTTCCTTCAGTTTGAGTGGAAAAATACCATATACCAATACACATGTTTAGCGCAGGGCTTGTCATCTGCACCGCGCATTTTTACTAAGATTATGAAGCCAGTTTTTGCAAAACTGAGAAATGAAGGTTTCATGTCTGTTTATTACATCGACGATTGTTGTTTGATTTCAGACTCATATGAGGAATGTAAACGCAACATTGCTACAACAATTGACCACCTACAGCATCTTGGTTTTATGCTACATCCTGAAAAATGTGATCTGATCCCAAAACAGGTAATCAAATTTCTTGGTTTCGAAATCAATTCTAACACCATGGAAGTGAAGTTACCAGAAACCAAAGCAGTCGCTATTCAATCGCTATGCATTGAAACGTTGCGTCGAAAAAACAAGATCTCTATAAGAGAGCTTGCAAAACTTATTGGAACATTGGTAGCTTCGTTTCCTGGTGTCAGGTATGGTCGGTTATATTACCGTCACATGGATAACAATAAATCGTTAGCTTTATCCCAAAACTGTGGGAATTTTGACACGAAGATCGCATTGAATCTTGATGCACAAAATGAAATCAGGTGGTGGATTCGTCATATTAAAAATGCCACTAACCCTATCTCTGTTATAGACCCACAGCATGTATTGCGATCAGATAGTAGCATGGCAGGATGGGGTGTGTTTGATGTGACAAATAATACCAGAACTGGTGGACGGTGGAACTACGTTGAGTCTAGACACCATATTAATTACCTGGAATTATTAGCAATATTTCTTGCACTCAAAACCTTTTGTAGGTCTGTTAGAAACAAACACGTGAGAGTCGAGACTGACAACACTACAGCTATGACATATGTCAACAACATGGGTGGCTCAAAATCTATTGACTGCAATATTCTAGCCAAACAAATATGGCAATGGTGTATTTTTCGTGACATTTGGCTGTCTTCATCTCACATTGCAGGTATTGAAAATGTCGAAGCTGATTCCGAGTCTCGCATTTTCCATGATGAGACTGAATGGATGCTTGATGAACAGGTTTTTGCAGATATTTGCAACATTGACATGTTTCCCAATCCAATTCTAGATTTGTTCGCATCAAGATTGAACAATCAGCTTGGGAAGTACGCATCTTGGAGACCAGATCCAGAAGCTGAATTCATTGATGCATTCTCAAAAACATGGAATGGTATGGTCACTTATTATGCTTTTCCGCCTTTCAGTATTCTGATGAGAGTGCTGAACAAAATTCAACACGACAGAGCCGACGTTCTCTTGATCTTACCCCTCTGGCCCACTCAACCGTGGTGGCCAAAGATGTTGAACCTTTTAACCACACATCCAGTTGTGCTACCCCAAGGACGGAAGATCCTAAGCCTACCATACAATCCAGAGGCACAACATCCGTTGAGAAAACTGACATTAATTGCTTGTCACTTGTCAGGAATTCCCTCCAGAAACAAGGACTTTCTGTCCCAGTTACCGAAATCATCCTACAATCTTGGAGACCCAAATCACAGAAACAATACGAGGTTTATCTCAAGAGATGGATTTCGTTCTGTAATACGAGGGAAATTGATCCAGTTCAAGGAACTTTACAGTTAGGTTTGGAATTTTTAATGACATTATCAGTAGATAATCTAGGCTACAGTGCCATTAATACCGCTCGCAGTGCGCTCTCATCATGTATTAACTTTCCCAAAATAGAGACATCTTTTGGGCAACACCCTCTAGTGGTGAGGTTTATGAAAGGTATCTTTAATAAGAATCCCCCTTTACCCAGATATACGAAAACTTGGGATGTCAGTGTGGTTCTGAGACATTTGCAGAGTTATTTCCCAATAGAAAAAATAACATTGCTTGAATTAACGTTGAAACTTATCATGCTAATTGCGTTGGTTTCTGCACAACGAGCACAAACGTTACATCTATTGTCACTAAACAATCTCATAATTGAGAAGGACTGCTATGTGTTTACAATATATGACAATGTAAAACAATCAAAACCTGGAAAATCAAATCCAATTATCAAACTCCATACGTATGATGACCCAAGTCTCTGTGTTGTAGTAACGTTGAAAGAGTACATACAACGAACTGAAAAATTAAGGGCTGGTGAATCAAAATTGTTTGTTAGTACTATCAAGCCCCATAAAGCAGTGTCTAAAGATACAATAAGTCGTTGGCTTAAACTTGAACTTAGTAGAGCTGGTATTGATACAGATATTTTCAAAGGTCATAGCACTCGTAGTGCTGCAGTTTCTGCGGCTAGCAGATCTGACGTAAATGTGGACTTGATTTTGAAAACTGCCGGATGGAGCAGTGATTGTTGTTTCAGGAGGTTTTATAATAAACCTTTGGACATTGATAATGAAAAAACGTTTGGTAAAGCGGTCTTAAGCCTATAAAAATACATAAAATGTTTGAGTTTGCATTGACAAAACAATGTCAAAATTGTATTAAGTAGTTTATTAATAACAATATGCTTTATTTGTTTATTGTACATAATTTGTCTATTGTTTATCAGTCAGTTGACCTTGAAGGGAATTTATATTACTTAATTTCCCCTTTTGACCTATGTGCCCAGTTGGCTTTAAAATCTCATGTAACCGGATATTGAGGTATTGTAAGGAGGTATAATTGGAAATTAAACGAAACTTTTGAAAAAAGATGAAGTTTGATTGTAATTATACCGACTTACAATACAGCAATAAGGTTACATGCCTAGGACAAGACACAATTTGTATATTTAGCCCAAACGTGTTTCAAATTTGATAATGATTCATCCATAAATGAAGAAATGCCACCGGCGCAAAAATGTTGTGTTTTCGTCAAATCTTTGCTGACGATGCGGTTTTTAATTAACGAATAAATTGCCCTCCATACTGAAGCCGTAACTTTACTAATATTGAACCTATCAACTTGAAATAAACAGGATTAAAATAAGCAATTCTTTAGAAACACGATGATATGTATCATGCCTATTTAACTATATATTATAAAAGAAAATCATATCATTACACCTATCTGAATAGAAGATTTCATTGCAAACATGAAAAAATGATGGGTTGTACTTATACGTCCGTGCGATGTTTATACACGTTGCATAGGACGTTGCTATGCACAACAGCGCACCAAGCGGAGGAATAATTATGACGCGAAATTCCCGTGTGTGAATTCCTGTTTCATGAATTTATTAAATAATATTGAAGAATGTTTAAAGATTCAGCATAATTCCTCAAATAAGTTCTATAACAGTGGGAAAATTCAAGACTCTGCAAGATGAATTCATGAAGATATCTTTGTATTCTTGAAAATTCTCCAAATAAAGTTTTTGTTATTACATGAATTCATTCGAAATGTCGAAGAATGTATGATTGCATCATTATTCTTCCATTGTTACAGCTAAACTTCCAAATTGAAAGATGAATTTATGAAGAATTTGAAGATGCCTTTATATTCTTGAAAGTTCTCCAATTTTTAATTCTTATCTTATGAATTTATTGATAATTTTAAGAATGTATAACTGCATCATTATTCTTCATTTATTACATTGAACATTTCAGAATATGAAAGAACAATTATATGAAGAATTATGAAGATGTTGTTATACAGTTATATTCTTGAAAGTTCTACAAAATTCTCTATTCTAATTTCATGAATTTATTGATGAATATTGAAAAAAGGATATAACTATTCATCATAATTCTTCAATTATTTTCTATAACTTAATAATTCCAGAATCTGCAAACTGAATTTATTAAGAATTATTAAGAAGTCGTTGTATGATCAACATATATTAAATGTCTTTGATGCCTTTACAAGATCTAATGGAAACTTCGATCCGAATGAGGTATATCCCACGATTGTTCTTCAAAATAACTTAATACCAGGTATCAAACTATACCCTCCTTATAAATTGAATCCCAAGGAAATCCAAGTGCTATAACACTATATCTGTAGTGCAGTCAAAATAAGACAGAGGAGCGCCCTTTCTTCCTGGCTACACCACTCTATACCTGCCCCTAGATGGCAATTGTGTATTGTTATTTTGAAACTATCCAATGTTCTTAAAATGAAAGTTTGCTTGAAATTACAGGACATAGGTAGAACCTACCTGTTTAGCCCATAGACGCAACAATGTGGAAGCTATTATTTGTGGCCTGTTGTAAGTTCACTGATTATTAAACTATTACGTCTAATGGAGTTAATCGCACTCAAAACAGTGCAATCGTCAACAAAATATGTAATGATATTCTGCATTTTTGCAATTTTGCGACTATCATCAGCAGTACTTTACTTTTAGCTCGAGCTTTAAAATTTTCATATTATGTATTCACTGATCTTAATAATTACAAGCATATTCAGAGTTGTATGGAAGGTGAGCACCTAAATGATAGAACCCCGAATTATAAAATAACCATATGTTTTAGGTTTATCGTTTTGTAAAGCAGATAAACCATGGTGTGGAGGCACTATCTGGAAGGAAACAGGTATTCAACTATCAACAATCGATTCAATAGTTTTGTCCATTTGTTCAAGAAAAGTTATATTTACAACTCATTAAGGCAGTGTTTATTCGGATAAACACTTATTTTTGTAAATTATTTTGGCAACATTTTTTCTTTATGGTTTGTGAAGATTAGTATCTTCACAATGTTTTCTACGGATAGATAGATTTGTGGAATTGCATGTGTGATTTAGATGTCCAAAATTTGGCACTTGGGAAACCTGCTTCCCAATCCTCATCCTCGGCATTAAATGCTGGTCTTGCTGTCGATGGTGTAGAGGATGGCGAATACAACCATGGCTCATGCACCCATACTCACATGACAACCATGAATAGGATAGTTTCTAAATAGCAGAAAAATCAATGAAATCTCGTGCTGCCATCTTTTATTCAGCTTTTAACTCGGGCTAGAGCTCCATTCACTTACATGCTAAAATCTTGGAAAAGTGGCTTAATTTCATGATTTATCAAAGTGTGTTTGTTGAATCTGTATAAAACTTGAATGATATACCACATGATGACCCTGTTTATGAACATGTTGTGATTAAACATGCTAATGTTGATTGACATACAAATAATCCACGGTTTTAAAGAATTTTAGCATTGCATCTATGGACATTTGGCCCGACTTTTTTTAAATTGTCATAGAAAATTATTCAAATTACATAACTGTGTAAATCAAAGCTATTTTATGAGAAAATATTTCACTGAATTCAAATATACCATTTGAAAGAAGGTAATGTAAGTCATTAGAGGTCTAATATGCAAGTCTCTTAAAATCTCACGAAAAACGAGATTTAGCGAGATTTCAAAAGCTATATGGAAACTATACTATTGGTGGATGGTTGACTTGCATGATATTTATCCAATTGGATCCGTCAAGCTGATTAACAGGCAATGTGGCGAAAACAATTGTGGAAGTCCTCCAACCGATTATGAACCACTAGTAGAAGGTATATTCCCCAATTGATGAAATTTGGTAACCCAAATCCACATCAAACTATACATCAGATACATATAAAATCTATATGATCATATGTATATGTATACATTAGCGCCTTGGAATATGACGGTGGCTATCTGCAAATTCATATTACATAATAATTGTATGAAACAGCTACCAGTGTTAAACGGGGAACACATACATAATATTATATACATAAATGACAAAATACAAATGTACATCTGAAACCTATCAGGAGACAAAATAGAACACAAATATCCAAACTGTTCAATCACGCATGAAGAGGCAATGATTGACACAACTTCATAAATAAATCAGGGGCGGACATTTCAATAGAAACCGAAACCGTGTAATTCATTCACAATAAACGTTGTGCTAAATAAGTAGAAACTGTATAAATTGTAAAATATAGAGAAAGGGTAAAATGTGTTTTAATAACTATTCGAACATGACTGTATTCACGCCTTCTATTAACTGTAAACAAAGTCAACATTTCACCCGGGGTATATTCGCGATCAATACCCCTGGTAATACGTGTAATGTGTGACGTCATAATGGTAGGTCGTCGTAATGGCGGACCATCGAAACATTTTGGTGAGTTTTCATGTTCGAATCGTAATATAGACGACAGAGCAGGGGTAATATCAATATAATATTAATATAATATTACCCCTGCTTTTCGGTCTATATTTCTTAACTACTGTAGTATTTTCAACTTTTTATAGATCATCTTCAAAATTTCAAAATTGAAGTCAGCAAAGACTCAAAAAAGTGGAAATTATGTACCTACTTCAGAAGTACATTGGAATCTTGTAAAAAAGGCTGTCAGATGTTTTACTGTCCAAGTGGATTGAGGGGGCGCTATGTGAGGATTCAGCTGCAACACAGGGATTTATTATATCTATCACTCTGTGAAGTTGCTGTTTTTCGGCCATCAAGTAATCATTTTATTAAAGATGATTGTAACGACAATGTACGAGACACATCGCAATATCTTGATAATACAAGCATGTATAATGTCATCTGGTCTCATTATGTTGTAGAATTAAACAATCTTGCACTTGATAAAGTTGCAACACAGTCATCGATTGATCAAAACATCAGTACAAAGGCTGCCGCGGCCATTGATGGCAATGTAGATGGCGACGTTGAACACCTGTCTTGTATTCAAACCAGAAGTGAGAGAAAGCCATGGTGGATGGTCGACTTGCTTTCTCAGTATGCCATTGGGTCCGTGGCTGTGTTTAATAGGCAATGTCGTGGCCTTAAGAATTGTGGCAAAGATCCTCTTCGTGTGGAAGGTGGGTCGTATCTCTTATGTATGATTGTATTACAACGCGTAAAATAAAAGAACTAACTAGTTTTATTTTCGCAATTCACCAATATTCAGTATTGGCAGTTTTGATCCATTCATCATTATTTTGATACTGAGAAATACATTTTGTTTTCCGTGACCTACTTTAAATTTCCAACTTAAATAATATTTTTAGAACAACTACAAAATTTCAAAATTGAAGTGAGTAAGGATAATGTGACTTGGGAACTATGCTATCATCAGAAAAGTACCTTAGGAACATGCGGACGTGACTGGCGGATGTTTAAATGTCCTCATGGTTTATACGGGCGCTACGTAAGACTACAACAGCATTTTAGCATTCAACGCATTCTCACACTCTGTGAAGTTGCTGTTTTTGAACCATAAAATACTGTTCCTTTGTCTTAATATTTATCACAATAAACAGCATCTTAGAAAATAGTTGGATGAAGTGTGCTGTTAAAATCCCATTTGGAACCATTATAACGTTTCATTTCTTAATTAGTTAGCTAGGCACAGCACAGCAGTTCCCGGTGTTCATTAAAGGCTTACCTAGCTTGTTCCTACAAGATAATGATACGGATACGGTGGCCACGCAGAATTTGAGATTAATTAACCTGGAGCTACCATCGCAAAGCTACCTGTTTAAGAATATTATTCTGCCAAACTCTAGAAATTTTGTTTCTAAACAAACTTGGAAATGTTTCCTGATAGGCTAGTACTTAACCTATCGATAATTAACCTCGATTCATTTATCAAACACTAGATAGCGCTGCTCTCGGTTTGGAATTTGATTATTAAATTAAGCTGTAATTCATGCATTTAGACCATCATTTTTGTTACATTGACGTAAGTCGTCAAAGTAACATACATTGGTAATAAAAGTCGTCAAAGTAACATCCATTGGTAATATAATGGACTTTCGTCAATGTAACAAAAGCGAGGGACTGAATTTATGAATTGCAACTTATTAACAATATAAATCGAAGAAACTCATTAAATCAAGACTATATTTTCTAGCTTTGTGCCAAATTATAATCTGCAACTTGACGTGTAAGTAGGTTTAAATCGAGAAAACAAAAAACTAGTAACCAGGAAGTTCATCCATTTTGTTACATCGACGTTCCGTCAAAGTAACTAGTTGTGGAACAGTGATTATATCGTTGTTTCACATCCAAATAACTGAGAATAACCTTAGATGTAAAATATTTATAATTATTATTTCTCTGTAGTGATAATACAGGTATTCAATGAATGTGACGTCACGTTTATTGGCTGCTGTGCCACATGTAGTATTGTTTATTCACATTCACAATTTTTGAGACATATAGTTAATGAATGAATATTGTTAAACTGTAATATGTATGCGTAAATGAGTGATAATACAAATCTGACCTTCGGGCTGCGTGGAATACACCCTCAGAAATATATACAGGTATTGCACTCAACATCATTCATTAAAGCTCATTCTTGTTTGTTACTTGTTTATCAACGTAATTAACCTCAGAAAGATGTAAATCATATCTCATCAACAGACGTCGGCTTAAAAAGGATAGAATAGTCATCGGTTTGGGGAAAACCACAAAATTTCCAACAGGATGTGCACTACGTGGTGTATAGAATGAATTTTGAATGCTTTTTGGTAGATAAAAAGCATGTCAGGATTTTAGTCATGACAGATTATCCCGGGGTTTAGATGCCCCATCATTTTGTGAAGCAGTTATGTCTGGCTTCATTACGAATGTATATTATCAAATTTAAGCGTTTTTTATTATATCGTTTATAGAATATATGATGTTTATGAATACACTCGTGCATACACTGTTATAATGAAAATTGTTAAAACTATTATCGTTGAATTATACATGGAAGTCTGCAAACCAATACAAAATAACAATATTAAAATGAATTTACTATCAATACAATCATATCAATGTTTTGATGGTTGCATGGAAACAATTGTTATTTGAGTCTTGCCGAAGAGCTCGAGCATTAATCAAGTGTGTCCTGGTTTGTTAAATGTCATTGAACGATGAACAATATAATTTGGATGTGTATACTTGCAGTTTTAAACTAACCGACGTGCCTACCATATTGTAAGGTATTCCATAAAACCTCCAATATACATAAATACACGTTTCTAAGCGGTTTCATCAAAACAATTATTATTCAAATCTTGCCAAAGAACGTGGACACGAATTGTTTTGTGGTTGATTGTGTTAATGCCATTGGATGATAAACAATAACACACGAATGTAGATACGTGCAGTTAATACAAACCAACCCGGTCACGCCATTGTTATATATATTCCATAAAACTAACCTGAAACACCACGTACATGTAACTCCGGGATTAGAAAGGCGAACAATTGTACAGCAATATTTACAAGGTCTGCCTCAGTACGTGAAACAATTGAAAGGTAAGTTTTGGTAGAATGGTATTCTAAAGATTAAGATCGGTTACGTATATCCAACGTTTAAAATTACCAGAAAAGAACAAGAATATGATACCAACGTAGTACAACTTATGCTTATTTTGATATAAAATGCAAGCATAGATGTTGCTATATATTGTGTACAATACAAATCACTTATCTGACACTATCAGTCGAGTGACAGTTCAACTATGGAAAATAGTTTATTTCTAAAGAACTCATGATGATATTGTCGGATATTGGTGTTTTCATACATGTGTAGCACACTCAGAAGGTGGACGTATGTGCGTATAGATCAATAACACGTATTGTAGGTTTAAAATTGTCTTTATTGTTAAATATACCAATGTCTGGAAACAAAAACAACAAACAATAACATATATACAAACAAAACATAAAATCACACAAACAGACCATCGTTTCTTTATGAAACAAATGTTAATCATTAAATAAAGTTACCGCGTTTACATAAATACACAAATTCAAAATCACATCACTGCACAATGTGATGATTATAGGGAATACTAGTAATACACTTACGCAGTTGATAACTGCACATTGGTATTTTATGTTGGCAGCTTTACATGTTCATCTCACACTGGAATAAATAATAGCATAATGTTCATTGACGTTGGATATAATGTCCAATGATGAGAACATGTGTACACTCACATGGTCATAAAGATATATGTCAGTTGAAGCACACAGCCATACAGAACTATGTCTGTTGAAGCACATGGTTATAGTTCAAAGGACTATGTCTGTTGAAGCACATGGTTATAGTTCAAAGGACTATGTATGTTGAAGCACATGGTTATAGTTCAAAGGACTATGTATGTTGAAGCACATGGTTATAGTTCAAAGTTCAACGAGACGCCATATTGGATTTGTAATTTTGTACAAAGATTGTGTATAGAAGAAACGGAAATTCCCCAAGCTAACACTAACGTTATTCTAAGTAACAAGATGCATTTATTTGGTACAAAATATATCTGACTTGTCAATTCTTAGCAAGTAAAACTACTCTATAAAAGTAATGATTTTGATTTCTGACTAACCTGTTTTTGTTGTAACTCCTACTGCAGCAAAACTTTGTATCAAAATGTTGGGACTGATTGAAATAAATCTAGGTGTAGCTTTTATATTGGAAATCAAGTTTTACACTCATGCTAAAAGGAATATGTCCCTTTAGGAGCTCACAAATTATGATTGGTTTATATTCAAATACAAATTATTACAAACTTGTCATTGGCTGAAATTGTGCAAATTGAACACAATGTAAAGTGGGATTGGTGTATATTCAAATACAAGTTATTACAAAGTTGTCATTGGCTGAAAATGTGCAAATCGAACACAATAAAAAGTGGGATTAGTGTATGATTTCTGCATAACATGATTCTGTACTGGTATTCACTCAAGCGTATTAAACTTTCTATCAGCTAAAACTTGGCAATCAACACTGATGCTTAAAGGCTATTGCTTTGTGTACAGCATTATAAACTTTGTATTCATTGAACCTTACTAGTTGAACATATTAAAGCCTAATGCTTTTTATAAATGAGAATATTACTTTTAATTAAAATAGAAGTACGATATCACATTCACGTGGACATTGTTCAAGTCATTTATGACCTTGACCTAGCCACTCTGCACCACAGTATAAAGGTGAAACCTGATGCCCACGCGGAAAACGTGAAATAATATAATGTTCTGTAATATTAAAATAATACTATGGAACACAAAAATGATTTTATAAGATACAATAAAACTATAAACAATGAACTATTTAACAACACACATTTTTAATAGTTTTTGTTTTACTTATCAGGTCACAAGTTGGTACTTAATAAAATATTTAGTAAAGATTTACCTCCTCTAAATTCGTCAGTTAATAAACGTACTGGTCTTAAATTAATTTATGACAACAGCCATTACCTATACCAAATATAGTATATACTGCACCAAAATGAATTTCGAGTGTATTGGTAGAAGTAGTAGAATGCTTTGTAACTCTAATTGTGGTACTTTAACAGGGCATGGCGGTGTAGGTATTTTTTATAAAAAATCACTTGCTCATTGTGTAATACCCATGTCTAAAATGTACACTGACAGAATCGTATGTATCAAAATTAAAGCTGACACACCTTTGTACATATTCTCGGTTTACCTGCCTCAGCAGCAATGCTCATTTGACACATACGATGATGTTCTAAACGAGTTATGCACCTTCATAACGCAGGTTGAGCAAAATGGTAAAATCATGATTGTTGGCGATATGAATGCTAATTTTGGTAGGTTGTTTGGCAGTAACAGAAGTATGGGACATCATACTAACAATGGCCGTAAACTTTTTGAATTGTGTAAAGAAAAATCCCTTACTGCCGTCGATATTGTTAGTGGATCTGGCCCATGTTTCACGTTTGAAGATAATTTTGGTAACAGGTCCTACATAGACCACTGTATTCTCTCAATTGATGAGATTGATAATGTGTTAATCTGTAAAGTTATACCAGAGCATGCATCTAATTCGAGTGATCATCTCCATTTAAGTATTACCATCAATATTAAAGGTCTCAAACATATCTCTGTTATCAATGCTGATTGTATCAAATATGCATGGAATAAAGTGTCACCGGATCAGATTAAGGCTGGCTATACACATACGCTCACCCAGACTATCAATGAGATGATCCCTGATATGAGAATTAAACAATTAACTAATGATGAAATTGATTGTATGATCGATACACTTACTTCCAGTATGGTGAATATATCAGACTCGCATATTCCGAAAAGGAAATTCTCAAAACACATAAAACCGTTCTGGAACGATTCTCTGGGAAGACTTGTTAAGGAACGCAATGCTGCTTGGCGGGAGTGGACACGCGCAGGCCGCCCTAGGGACTCATCTGACCCCATTAGGGAACGGTATAAAGCCGCTAAAAGGAATTTTCAAAAAGCATACAAGTACGCCAGATATGAATTCGAAACAGCTGAATTAAATAAACTATACGAGACTGAGGATTTGGGCCAAAATATGTTCTGGGTTCTACTTAATAGAAGCAGGAAGTCTGCTACTTCGAAAACATCTCTTATTAAGGACAATAGTGGGAAAGTATTATCTGATATTGACGATATATGTAACGAATGGAAAAATTATTTCCAGCAATTAGCAACTCCATCACAATCCGATGAAGACGACAACGCCTTCTATATGCACGTTAATGAACAGATACGTCTCATGGAAATACAATCGCACGATAATAGCAATATATTCATGGACAATCCGATAACACTTGAGGAAATAGAAATCGCAAGCAAGCAGCTTAACCTGAAAAAGGCCTCCGGAATGGATAATGTTTCCGCGGAGCATATACGGCATGGAGGCTCTAAATTGTTAGAGATCATCAAATTGATTTTTCAGCACGTCATAAACAATGAATATACGCCTAAAAACTTTCGAATCGGGATACTAATTCCACTTTTGAAAGGAGGAAAACGGGACCCGTTAGAAAAGGACGACCATCGGGGCATAACGTTAATGACGTCACTGAGGAAAATGTTTGATAACGTCATGCTGAATAGAAGCAAGACGTTTCTTCTTGAACGTATACCGCAACTTCAAGGTGCATCGTTAAAATCATGTTCATCGATCCATACGTCATTGCTTGTTCAGGAAGCCATTTCACACAACGTTGAAAAAGGACGTGACGTTTACGTAACGACGTTAGACGTACGTAAAGCCTTCGATGGCGTTTTTATTGAAGGACTCTTCTACAAACTGTATATACTCGGCGTTAACGCAAAATTATGGCGCATTTTGTACAACTCCTACAAAACGTATCAGTGCGTAGTTCGAATTGGCAATATTTTATCACAGACATTTGACGTAAAACGTGGCGTTCATCAAGGCGGGGTATATAGTATGATATTGTACCAAATCTTTAACGCTGACATAATACGTGATCTTCAAAGGATGAAACTCGGCGCATCGATCGGCGACATTGATGTCACTTGCCCTACTTACGCCGATGACATGGTTTTAATTTCCACTGAACTCGATAACATGAATATTCTACTTAACGCAGTCTATGACCACAGTGTAAAATGGCGATACGACATTCACAAAGGAAAATGCAAGACTCTTAAGTTCGGAAAGAAAAGTAGAGCTGCAAACTGTCAACCCACCCAGAATATTGTGAAAATAAATGGCACTCCTATTGAGACAGTAAACACTACAATACATGTTGGAATTCCGCTATCGGTCTCTGGTAACATTACCGAATACATTGAAGACAGTCTTTCTAAGGGCTGTAGAAAGTATTATTCACTACTAGGCCTCGGATCGGGAGTCGGTGGTATGCGACCTTTAACCCTGTCGAAGCTTTATAACACTTTCGCCACCCCATCAATAACGTATGGTGCTAGCGTTATCCCTTATTCATCAAAAGATATCAATAAACTCGAAACGGCGCAGCGAAAAATTGGCAGGAAAATACAATCCTTTCCCGAATGGGCGGAATGCCCTGTAGCCTACGAGCCGCTTGGATGGGAAGGTATAGAATACCAGATCGATACAGCAAAACTAATGTTCATATGGATGTTACTGAGTTTGCCTTGCAACAACATATACAAAAGACTGTTGATTTTACGAATGACACTTATGGAATTTGACTTTAAAGGAATTAAAATGTCATCCCCCATCGCACATATGTGGTGCACGGCCAGGAAATACGATCTTTCGGAAATTGTAAAACTAATGTTAGATGGACAAATGATCTCCAAAAGTAGTTGGAAACGTCTAGTAAAATGTCGAATTCGAGACCTACAAGAATCAATGTTTCGAATAAGATGCATGTTATACGAAGGTTTATCTTATTTTATCAATGGTCACTCATGTCTAATTCCAAATAGCTGGTATGTTTTGTGTCAAAGGATGCCACGATTGAAAAAACAATTTACAACTGTTGTGAAGTTAATGACTGGTCAATTAGGTCTAAACGGTCACAAAAAGTGGGATATCTCAAAAGAAAATGGTCGATTGTGCAATGTCTGCAACTTAAATGAAATTGAATCAATCGAACATTTTCTCTGCCATTGCGAGTTGTATGTTGAAGAAAGGTTAGCACTTTACGAAATCTATAAATATAACGATACAAGTAGTGTTAAAGATTGCATCAATCTGATCTTAAATTGTACAAACGACGATCTTGCATTGCAAGCTGTCTTAATAATTCATTCAATGTATATCAAGAGACAAGCAACGCTCGCAACTTCGATCATTTCATAAACATGAGCAAATAATTTATCTATTTTCTTATTTATGTATTAACTTCCAATTAATGTACAATTGTAACTCTCTTATATAAGAGGTAAATAAAGAATACAATACAATACAATACACAGTAGTAAATTAAGAATTGATTTTTAAAACTCCTCTTAACTAGATAAACATAAACATTAACTCATAATTGCATCTTTTACATAATAGTCTATTTATAAAATACTTCACTACTTATCCTACTCTCTCTAAATCTAAGTGTCTCTTCTACCTTACTAATTGTCATAGTGTCATATGTTTTGCTAGGACGTTTGAAGAACCTGGCAACATAATGTTGTTTATATCAACTTGCAAGCTTAATAAAAAGTTATTGCAATGACTTTTTTAACATTATCTCCATAATTTGACATTTTATTTTTAATTATGAAATGAGGTGTTTGTTTGCTTGTGTGTGAGCACTGTGCAATCCTATTCATTTGTGAGTTAAAATACAATTACATGTTTTAGTGAAAAAAACTTTTTTTATGTAATGTATTTTGCTACTCGTATGAAAAACACTTTGAAATTGTGCCGTTGTGTGATTTCACAAATGCTTGATGCATTTCTAACATTATGAACAAATATAAACATGTATTACAGTGCACTGAAGCTTTTAGTACTGTTTAAGAAACTGTAAAAATATTTAAACTTTGTCATAACATCACATTACATATTACACAGAAAAGAGGCTTACAGTGATATCTCAAACACATTGTTGCATTTAAGATTATTATGATCAAACATAAAATTACATAACAGTGCATTGAAGCTTTTAATACTTGTGAAGAAACTGTAAAGAACTTTGAACTTTGACACAAAAATCACACGTGTATGTATTATACTTTACTTGTCATTTAAATACACAATAGGATACTAGTCTGGTTTTATTGACAAGAATGACATTCAGAAATGGTTTTCAATTTGAAGTTCTCTCACATGTTAGTACATTGAAAACGAGACAAGTAAA
>CAIIXF020000235.1:350975-373158 GCA_903813345.2 Owenia fusiformis | reverse complement strand
GGCACCAAAGCGTAACAAAGCTTGATTAAAGCGTAGGGGTCGTAATAAGTCGTAGAAAAGTTCGGAGTAAAGCGGGATATTCGGCAAGAGCGCCAAAAAATGTTAAACTGTTTAAAAATTTTGGGCGTTCTGTTACGAATTGCTTAAAGCGCCGAGAGCGTATCAAAGCTTAAAAACCGTAACAAAGCTCAGCAAAGCTTGACCCAAAGCGTAGGAAAGCTTAACAGAGCTTGATTTAAAGCGGGGACCCCAGTCTCTTCACGGTCTGTTATCACTTTACACGCTTCGTTAAGATGCCTCAGGATTTGTTACGATCTGGCATGATGATCTGACACGAGGTCAGACGCTTTCATCAATATCTGACACTCTTTGTTACGCTTTCATGAAGGACTCTCAAGCTTTCCAGCAAATTGAGACGCTTACATCAGGAACTGAAACGCTTTGTTAGGCTTTGTTACGCTTGACAAGCTTCCTCATGATCTCTCACGCACGCCGTGCGTCAAACGTCATGTCTTATTCAGATAGGTCATGATCTGGTCCATCTGGAATTTCTGGATCTTGTTGTTCTGCCATCGTGTTCTCGAGTCAAAGATGCAATGGTTTTATGGATCTACTGCATCTTTATATAGTCATTGGATCAAAAGCGGCATGAAATCGGCGATCTCGACATTTTCCAATGCGTGACAGAGCTTAACAGAGCGTAACAATGCACAACAGAGCTTGACAATCGTATCAGAGCCTGATTCAAAGCGTCATAATCGCATCAAAGCGTAATAATGCTTATCAAAGCATGATTTCAAGCGTAACAAAGCCTGGTCACAGCGTGGGGAACCTATCAACGCTATGTTAAGCTTTCCTACGCTTTGGGTCAAGCTTTTCTGAGCCTTGTTACGGTTTGTTCAAGTTTGATACGCTCTCGGCGATTTAATCAATTCGTAGCAGAGCGCCCAAAATTTTTAAACAGTTCAAATTTTTTTGGCGCTCTTGCCGAATATCCCGCTTTACTCCGAGCTTTTCTAAGACCTATTACGACCCCGCCGCTTTAATCAAGCTTTGCTACGCTTTAAATCGGCGAACAAAGCGCCGTCACTTTTGTCATTTTTGTTCATACCAACGGCGCTTTGATGGCGCTTTAAAGCGGCCTGTAAAGCGGCACCAAAGCGTAGCAAAGAGATGACGATTTTATGCCACTTATGAGCTTGAGAGTCCTTCATGAAATTGTAACAAAGATTGTCAGATATTGATGAAATCGTCTGACCTCGTGTCAGATCTTCATGCCAGATCGTAGCAAATCTTGAGACATCTTAACAAAGCGTGTCAAGTGGTAATAGACCGAGAAGAGACTAGGGTCGCCGCTTTGAACCAAGCTCTGTTAAGCTTTCCTACGCTTTGGGTCAAGCTTTGTTGAGCTTTGTTACTGTTTGTTAAGCTTTGATACGCTCTCGGCGCTTTAATCGATTCGTAACAGAGCGCCCAAAATTTTTCAACAGTTTTAAATTTTTTGGCGCTCTTGCCGATTATCCCGCTTTACTCCGAGCTTTTCCACGACCTATTACGACCCTGACGCTTTGATCAAGCTTTGTTACGCTTTGGTGCCGCTTTACAAGCCGCTTTAAAGCGCCATCAAAGCGCCGTTGGTGCGAACGTAGCTTTAACGCTTAGGTTGTGAAAAACATTGCAAGCTTAAACTCCATAATGCTGAACCATTACACCTTCCTGCTTCCCCCGGGCTGCTTCCACAATAATTGATCATAATGTATGTCACCTTATATATGAGACAAAAACAAAATAATTGTTTTGATGACAGCAATTTATAATTCAGCGTCAATTTGAATTCACAATTCCATTTGCTTTGCAGGTCTCTAATCACTTCAAAACCTTGTATTGGATCACGGTTCGAATACAGCGACTTCACAGAGGGTCAGATACAAGCCTGGTTGGTGTACTCTTATATAACGTCCAGACAGACCATTTGGGCATTGGAAAATCTGCCAATCCTTCCCACATGACGTCAATGAACTTGTGAAGTGAACGCATAGATCCCAGCTGGAGCCGTCTTGACTCACTTCAATTTTGAAGTTCTTTAGTCGCTCTAAAAATGTATATGTTTCATTGTAAGACTCCATGGTTTTATTCGCTTAATAGTGCGGCTTGGTTTAGGCCTATACATTACTGAGAAAATATTATCGATGTCCAACACATTTGCATATGCTTTATATACATCATATGCCCAGTTCCACCCTCGTATGATTTCGTTTGAACTACATTTACTAATCTGCTTATTGAATCTGTGTGAAGAAAAAGGGGTATCATTCTATGGACTTTTAAACTCAAAAAATAGTCCGTAGTTAAATAAAAAAAATATCAACACTAAAGATAAAATTATATACCCTCTACATCCGCTAGATCAGTACCACAATTGTCACTTCCACGACACTGCCTATTAAATAGAGCCACGGATCCAATAGTTTTCACGGAACCTAGGTCTACTTTCCACCATGGATTTATATCACCATCATCAGTGTGTATACAAGAGAAATGCACAGTATCGCCATCTATATTGCCATCCACTGCTGCTGCAGCAGTAGTGCCAGACCAAGGATGATTTGATGATTGTGTGGCAGGCTTACCAAGAGCAAGATTATTTATTTCTGAAATGAAATAATTGCTTTTGTTAGTCTTCTTTATTTGTGTACTTAAATTCTGATGGATTGCAAATATAACAGCTTTTTTTTTAAATCGGGTCATACTTGTGCTTTTCTAAAATTAAATTTGAATTATCACATGTGTATGACCGGGACAATAAATTGTGTAATTGTACATTGATAAATATGAATAATTACTAGATGGCCGAAAAACAGCAACTTCACAGAGAGTGAGCCAATTTGTGTCTTGCAGCTGAACCCTAACATAGCGTCCTTTCATTCCACTTGGGCAGTAAAACCTCTGACAACTGTCCTTGCAGTGTTCAAGTGCTGCATTTCTATAGAAGACGCATAACTCCCAGTCGTTAGCGTTTTTGCTTACTTCAATTTTAAAGTTCGAAAGACGATCTATGAAAATGAGACACGGGTATCATCAATAAATCAAACGAAGTAATAGATCGACATCAGTCAGTTTTTTTAATCAATATCACAAAGAATTGTATATGTTTCGGAGTTAATGTGTAGCACGTTTGTTTATGCGATATGTTTTACCAATGTATCCGGATCGTTTCGCTTCACTTTGTTATCATCTTTGGTTAGAATAATGCAAACCAAACATCTATTAACGCTGTCAACAATCAACAGCACCAAGTTATGTGGGCCCTCACATTATCGGTGAATCAATTGTTAGAATACCTTCAACAATGTCGGAGGGTCCACCTCCACAATTGTCTACGTCACACTTCCTATTATACAACTTAACAGATCCAATGGGATAGACAGCTTGAAGGTCGACCTTCCACCATGGTTTGTTCTCATGGTTTGTATTTGCACATGAGCCATGTTCAAAATCTCCATCTTCAACACCGTCAACAGCGAGTCCAGCAGGAAACGGTTGTGGCAAATATTCTGAAGATTGGGAGGCAGGTTTCCCGAGAGCCAAATTCCCCAATTCCTCTGTTTAATTAATACAATAAGTCAAGTATCTTTTTTATTTTGACTATATGCTTTCATAATGAATAGCAGAACAAGTGAATAAATGGCATTTTATAAATATATAAGCACCGATTGGGCAACACCCATATATCATATTAATAAATCAATTTTGTAGACTAAAATTCAGGTTATTGCTATTGATGCTTTAATAATTTAGTAGTAACGATATATGGTGAATACCTTATAATACTTTTTTGAACTTCAAAAAGCAATATATTTACCTATTGAGCATCCGAGGACACCAAAGCGCATTGCCATCCAGTTTGGATGATTCCATGCCTGCGGATTGATGCGGATATACCTGGCCTCTACTGCATCAATCATTTGTGTTGCGTACGAGTCACTATCATGGTTCCCAGGCAAAACCTTTAGAATAAAATCACGTTTCAGGATACCATTGTAAGATAGCAATTGGACACAACCCAAAAAGGAAATGGTGGTTTATTTTAAAACTAAAAAGGAGCAATACCTGATTGCTCTTGACATGATGCTAATGTTAATTAAAGTGACTTTTCAGGTTTGATATTTTGGAAACTATCCCAAGCTATTCGAGTATCATTATCACTATAATAAGATCAGATAATAATATTACATGTAGATACACATTGATGGTATTCATACAAGATTAAACAATCAGTTTCAGGTGATGTGGGACATTCAAGAAATTGAAAAATGAATGACCTTTTTATATTCTGTAAACCTATTTCCATCTTTACTGTACAATAGTTTATAGGATGTGACCCATTGGTTGACTCCTGGACCTCTCGGATCGCCATCTATGTTCCTTCCTTGTATGATGATTCCGGTGACCTTCATAACTTTTCCAAGGTCAGCCTGTATCCATTGCGCTTTGTTGATAAAATGTGGTGCCCAGGCACCAATGGCTTCAGTGTAGCTTCTTAAATGAGAAATATCCATTCAAGTAACACACAATTATTGTTTTCTAGTTTTACTCATCAGCAAAGCTATAATGACTGATAGACTCAAACTTTATAAATAAAAAAAACTGAACTAAAATACCTACATGTATTTAGTATCAAGTCTCGCTCGAGATGGAACATGGGCCGGGTCATTATTCCAATAGCTTGATGCTGTATAACTTGAATCCGGTCTCCCAGACCGCAGTCTTTCAGGAATGCAAATTTCTTCAACAATTCAAAATGTTTCCGTTAATACAAGTACACCAACAGATATTCTAATAAGTCGAATACGTTTATAAAAGTAGGTAGGGGAATTTATGGAGTAATAGCGCATGTTTGTTATATTCAAAAGCCATGTTTACTGATTGAGATAAATTTCCTTGATTTCAGCAAATTTCTAGCCACTACTTATAGCCATTTTGGGGCATTTTGCCATTTTCGGACCGCTTCCAATATTTTTTGAAATAATATAAACTTGCTTATACTACCTGTTTCCGTCCATACAGAGCCTCCGCATTGTTTAGCTGCTTCACTCGTGTATAAAAACGCAAAACCTTAAAAACAGTTTAAAGAGTACGTACATAACTATCTTGATAACCTAATATACTAATAACGATTATTAGTTATTGGTTCGACATAGTGATTGATTTGTGTCCAAATTAATTTGACGATAATTGATCATGCTTTTCATGCATTTTTATAATTTTTTTTATTTTTTTGTATTTTCGAAAATGCAACTTATAATATCATCATCCATATGACAAGATGTCTCACATTGTAATTTAAGATAATCGATATACGTACATATTACCACGGAAAATACTGCGCCACACGACACCATGCTGATAGATTTTAGTTCCTATAATGTATAAAGGCAGTTAAGCAGAATTTTGGATCATACATGTATGAAAACATCAATATCTGACAATATCATCATGAGTTCTTTAAAAATAAACTATTTTCCATAGTTGAACTGTCACTCGACTGATAGTGTCAGATAAGTGATTTGTATTGTACACAATATATAGCAACATCTATGCTTACATTTTATATCAAAATAAGCATAAGTTGTACTACGTTGGTATCATGTTCTTGTTCTTTTCTGGTAATTTTAAACATTGGATATACGTAACCGATCTTAATCTTTAGAATACCATTCTACCAAAACTTACCTTTCAATTGTTTCACGTACTGAGGCAGACCTTGTAAATATTGCAGCACGCCTTTTTAATCCCTGAGCTACGTGGTGTTTGTCATATTTGAGGTACGTTTTATGAAATACATAACAATGCTGTGACCGGGTTGGTTTGTTTAAACTACACGTATATACATTCGTGTGTTATGGTATTAACAAATTCAACCACAAAACAATTCGTGTCCACGTTCTTTGGCAAGATTCAAATAATAATTGTTTTGATGAAACCGCTTAGAAACGTTTATTTTTGGTTAATGTCATATAAGAGGTTTTATAGAATACATTACAATATGGTGGACAGGTCGGTTAGTTTAAAACTGCACGTATACACATCCAAATTGTTCATCGTTCAATGACATTTAACAAGACACATTTGATTAATGCTCAAGCTTTTAGGCAAGACTCAAATAACAATCGTTTCCATGCAACCATCAAAACATGGATATGATTGTATTGATAGTAAAATTTTAATTTTGTTATTTTGCATTCGTTTGCAGACTTTCATGTATAATTCAACGATAATATTTTTAACAATTTTCATTATAACAGTGTATGCACGAGTGTATTCATAAACATCATATATTCTATAAACGATATAATAAAAAACGCTTAAATTTGATAATATTTCAATAACTAATTAAGAGATGAAACGTTAAAATTAAATTTTAACAGCACACTTCATCCATAACTATTTTCTAAGATACTGTATATTGTGATAAATATTATGACAAAGGTACAGTATTTTATGGTTCAAACACAGCAACTTCACAGAGTGTGAGAATGCGTTGAATGCTAAAATGTTGTTGTAGTCTTACGTAGCGCCCGTATAAACCATGAGAACATTTAAACATCCGCCAATCACGTCCGCATGTTCCTAAAGTACTTTTCTGATGATAGCATAGTTCCCAAGTCACATTATCCTTACTCACTTCAATTTTGAAATTTTGTAGTTGTTCTAAAAATATTATTTAAGTTGGAAATTGAAAATAGGTCACGGGAAACAAACTGTATTTCTCAGTATCAAGATAATGATGAATGGATCAAAACTGACAATACTAAATATTGGTGAATTGCGAAAATAAAACTAGATAGTTATTTTATTTTACGCGTTGTAATACAATTATGCATACTAGATACTACCCACCTTCCACACGAAGAGGATCTTTGCCAAAATTCTTAAGACCACGACATTGCCTATTAAACACAGCCACGGACCCAATGGCATACTGAGAAAGTAAATCGACCATCCACCATGGCTTTCTCTCACTTCTGGTTTGAATACAAGACAGGTGTTCAACGTCGCCATCTACATTGCCATCAATGGCCGCGGCAGCCTTTGTACTAATGTTTTGATCAATCGATGACTGTGTTGCAACTTTATCAAGTGCAAGATTGTTTAATTCTACAACATAATGAGACCATATAACATTATACATGCTTGTATTATCAGGATATTGCGATGTGTCTGGTACATTGTCGTTATATTCATCTTAAATAAAATCCTTACTTGATGGCCGAAAAACAGCAACTTCACAGAGTGATAGATATAATAAATCCCTGTGTTGCAGCTGAATCCTAACATAGCGCCCTTTCAATCCACTTGGACAGTAGAACATCTGACAGCCTTTTTTACAAGATTCCAATGTACTTCTGAAGTAGGTACATAATTTCCACTTTTTAGAGTCTTTGCTGACTTCAATTTTGAAATTTTGAAGATGATCTATAAAAAGTGAAAAATACTAGTCGTTATTAAACACACGTTTAACCTCCTGCAGCATAACATGTGTGCTAAGGTAATTTATTTTAGTTTGTGATACAGTTTCTAGTTATTCAGTACAACGTTTACTGTGAATGAATTACACGGTTTCTATTGAAATGTTTGCCCCTCATTTATATATGTAGTTGTGTCAATTATGCCTCTTCATGCGTGATTGAACAATTTGGATATTTGTGTTCCATTTTTGATAGGTTTCAGATGTACATCTGTATTTAGTCATTTATGTATATTACAGTGTGTCTCAAAAAATGTTACACTTACAAATAGTTCAATATCGTTCATAATTTTGACTTTCCCCTAAAATATACTTTAGATACCAAAAGACAAATCTTTCTCGAATAATTTGACACCATCAGATTCAAAACCTGTCCTTGATTGGCTCCACAGGACAGCTTTTAGCGTCCCATAGTAAGATCTGACTTGCGCCAACTTCTAAGTGATTGGATGGACCAAATGACAAAAGAGGAAAAGTTTCTTTAACATTTAACTTTCTTCTGAGTAGAACCTTGACCTTTAAATGAGTCATTCTGTAATTTTCCCATTTGTCTTACATATGATTATTGTGTCTATCCACATAAACGTGTGGTCCCCTCAACATGTTCTCCAAAGTAAATCTGAGGTACCCTTGCCCATGTGCACATGCATTGTAATATCACACTGATTCCATCAATTATTTTTGCAGAATTTCATTTAGGTCAGTTTGTGATGCCGTAAAGCGCTTTCAGAGGCCCTTCAAAAAATCAAGAATGTAAAGTGGGATGACCCCAGGGGCTAATCCATTTGGTAATTCAATTCTATCTTCTGATTTCCAAAACAACTGGATCATTGGTCATATCAAGATCACTATCCACGTCATTCAAACCAAAAAAGAATTGATCACCACATGTCCAGCCACTGAGAAACTGGCGCAAATCAGATTTCACATGCGTCTATAAAATCTGTCCTGTGCAGCTAATCATAGACAGATTTTGAATCTGATGGTGTCAAATTATTCGAGAAAGCTTTGTGTTTTGGTATCTAAGTATATTTTAGGGGAAAAGTCAAAGTCATGAAACATATTGAACTTTTTCTAAGTGTAACATTTTTTGAGACACACTGTATATTATCTATATCTTCCCCTTGACACTGTAGCTGTATCATATATCTATTATGTATTTTTTAGATAACCACCGTTATATTCAAAGGCACTAAATGTATACAAAAACATATTATATGATTATATAAATTGTATATGTCTCTGATGTATACACTGTACTTCGATGGGGATTTTGGTTACCAAATTTCATCAATTAGGAAATATACCTTCTACTAGTGGTTCATAATCGGCTGGGGGACTTCCACAATTGTTTACGCCACATTGCCTGTTTATCAGCTTGACGGATCCAATGGGATAAATATCCTGCAAGTCAACCATCCACCAATTCATGGTTGTCATGTGAGTATGGGTGCATGAGCCATGGTTGTATTCGCCATCCTCTACACCATCGACAGCAAGACCAGCATTCAATGTCGATGATGAGGATTGGGAGGCAGGTTTACGCAGGGCCAAATTTTGGACATCTAAATCACACATGCAATTTCACAAATCTATCTATCCATAGAAAACACTGTGAAGATACTTATCTACTAAACCATGAAGAAAAAATGTAACCAAAATCATTTCCAAAAATAATTGTTTATCCGAATAAACGCTTTTCTTGAACAAATTGACGAAACTATTGAATCGATTGTTGATAGTTGAATACCTGTTTCCTTCCAGATAGTGCCTCCACACCATGGTTTATCTGCTTTACAAAACGATAAACCTAAAACATGTGGTTATTTTATAATTCAGGGTTCTATAATTTAGGTGCTTACCTAACATGTAACTCTGAATATGCTTGTAGTAATTAAGATCAGTGAATAGGTAATGACAATTTAGAAGCTCGAGCTGAAAGTAAAATACAGCTGATAAGAGTCGAAAAATTGCAAAAATGCAGAATATCATTACATATTTCGTTGACGATTGCACTGTTTTGAGAGTGATTAACTACATTAGACGTAAAAGTTTAATAATCAGTGAACTTACAACAGGCCACAAATAATAGCGAACAAAACTTCCACATTGTTGCGTCTATGGGCTAAACGGGTAGGTTCTACCTATGTTCTGTAATTTCAAGCAAACTTTCATTTTAAGATCATTGGATAGTTTCAAACTAACAATACACAGTTGCCATCTAGGGGCAGGTATAGTGGTGTAGCCAGGAAGAAAGGGCGCCCCTGTCTCATTTTGTTTGCACTACAGATATAGTGACGTTATAGCACTTGGATTTGCTAGGGATTCAATTTATAAGGAGGGTATAGTTTGATACCTGGTATTAAGTTATTTTGAAGAACAATAGTGGGATATACCTCATTCGGAAGTTTCCATTAGATCTTGTAAAGGCATCAAAGGCATTTAATATATGTTGATCATACAAGTACCTTCATAATTCTTAATGAATTAAGTTTGCAGATTCTGGAATTATGAAGTTATAGAAAACAATTAAAGAATTATGATGAATAATTAAATCCTTTTTTCAATATTCGTCAATAAATTCATGAAATTAGAATAGAGAGTTTTAGAGAACTTTCAAGAATATAACTGTATAAAAACATATTCATAATTCCTCATATATTGTTCTTTCATATTCTGAGATGTTCAATGTAATAAATGAAGGGTAATGATGCAGTTATACATTCTTAAAATTATCAATAATTCATGAAATAAAAATTAAAAATTGGAGAACTTTCAAGAATATAAAGGCATCTTCAAAATTCTTCATAAATCTTTCATTAATTTTGAAAGTTTAGCTGTAACAATTGAAGAATAATGATGCAATTATATATTCTTCGAAAGGATAGGTATCGATATGGAGAACTGAATTCAACAATGTTTTTCTCTTAAACCAATCATTGAAAACATTCTGTAAAAAACATAGTATCTTATGTAATGTTGACTGATTGACAACAATCTAATGCGAAAATTATTTAGAAATATTTTATATAATTGTTTTTGTTAAAATTTTTTGTTTTTTAGTGCAATTGTTTTTGCTCCTTTCTACCAATTCTTGAGAATGAAATAAGATGTCTTTCCGAACCTTGTTGGAACAAAATAGCACATACAACATATTTTTAGACCTCTCAATATTAAAGTTATACAAAGGAATTTTGGGTTGATTCTAAAAAAAGTATTCAAAAAATTAAAACAAAATCCCCCCAAAATAGATAAAAATCAAGAAAAAACGTTTATTTCATTAACAAGATACTTTTTTAAAATCAACCAAACTTTCCTTTGTACAACAATATTGAGAGACCTAAACATGTTGAGTTTATGTCGTTTTGTTTCAATAAGGTTCGAAAAGATGTTTCACTTCACTCTGGAAACATGATACCAAGAACAAAACAAGTGTTTGATGTGTTTTTAAAACAATATAGATGAAAGTATGTGTATCTATTTCAAATTATATTGTTACCATTCAAACGATGGCCATTTAATTAACAATTTGTAAGATTTTCAGAAATGTTTGATGACTGGTTTAAGAGAAACGTGTGTTCAAAAAGTTCGCCATATCAATTCCCATACTTTCGAACGAATTCATGTAATAACGAATACTGTATTTGGAGAATTTTCAAGAATACAAAGATATCTTCATGAATTCATCTTGCAGATTCTTGAATTTTCTCACTGTTATAGAACATATTTGAAGAATTGTGATGAATCGTTAAACGTTCTTCAATATTTTTCATAAATTCATGAAACAGGAATTCACACACGGGAATTTCGCGTCATAATTATTCCTCCGCTTGGTGCGCTGTTGTGCATAGCAACGTCCTATGCAACATGTATTAACATCGCACGGACGTATAAGTACAACCCGTCATTTTTTCATGTTTGCAATGAAATTTTCTATTCAGATGTTTTAAACTATGATTTTCTTTCATAATATAAAGTTAAATATGCATGATACACATCACCGTGTTTCTAAAGAATTGCTTATATTAATCATGTTAATTTCAAGTTGATATGTTCAATATTAGTAAAGTTATGGCTTCAATGGGGCAATTTCTTCGTAAACTAAAAACCGCATCGTCAGCAAAGATTTGACGAAAACACAACATTTTTGCGCCGGTGGCATTTCTTCATTTATGGATGAATCTTTATCAAATTTGAAACACGTTTTAGCTAAATATACAAATTGTGTCTTGTCCGAGGCGGAATTTTAAAATTCAAATTACAATTAGAGAAAGAATAGCTAACAAGTGTCAAGTTTTACCGCTGATTTTCTAAAAAATATATGATGTAATTTCTTATAGAGGTGGAAGAAAACGAATTGTTTAAACTGCACAGGATAAAAATATATTAATCCAGATACATGTAAGCTTTATATACAAATCATTACATACGTTAAAGGGCATCATCAACTACTAGAAAATCGTGTGTAAAGTTGAACAATATTTGACCCGAATTGACCGGCAAAATGGCCGCGCGCTCGCAGCGCCTCTAGCAGACGAGCCTTTATGACACGAAATTCCCAGGTATGTTAATAATTTTAGAGTATTTTAAGAATCAAAGACTTCATAATTCTTCATGAATTCATCTTGCATAATCGGAAGTTTTTCCATTGATCTAGAGAATAATTGAAGAACTCTAATGAATAGTCATAAGTTCTTCAATATTCATCAATGCATTCATGGGGAATTTTCAAGGATACAAAAACTTCATCATAATTCTTCATAAATTCATCTTGCATATTCAGGAAATCTTCCACTGTTCTAGGAAATATTGAAGAACTATAATGAATAGTCATATATTATTCAATATTCATCAAAAATTCTTGAAATAAGAACCAACAATTTTGAAGAATTTTCAAGAATATAAGTACTTTCAATTTTCATCAATGAATCCATGAACAATTCTTGAAATAAGGTCTAATAATTTAGGAGAATCTTCAAGAATACAAGGAGGGAATATTCATGGTTTATGAATATAATTTCACCAAAGATTGTCTAGGATGATAATACCGTGTATGAGCAATTGTTAAGATCAATACGATAACAAACGATACAAAAGTGTTGACTCAGGCCTGAGTTCTGATTGCCCTACCTTCACGGGAAAGTGAACAAGGACTGTTAGTATGTTTGTTGCTTGTTGAGCAAATTAAAACTGTAAATGACACCTAAATAATACCAATAAATCATCGTATAATTGTAATAAAAAATATCTTAATTATGATAAATAATAAAAATTGCCTAAAGCAAGCGTACGTACCTTTTACTTTTTATAATTAAAAGTATGTTGTTTAGAAGTCACGTAAAATATACAAAATACACAAAGTATTGAAATGTTAAGTGTGGTCTCATTATTTTAATGATCTTTACATTACATATTGTTCCCGTGTTGACGTTTAATTATTTTCCTTGATCATAATATCAAATGTTCTGGTCTTATACCACAATATAGTTATGGTTTCGACAAACGAATACAGTAACCATACCTATTTCCATCAATTTAATGTATTTATCTGGTTGTTAAGTGAGTAGTCATGGAGACCTGATGTTACATTACTAGTTTGTATGAAATATGGCTTTGTAATGAAATTGATAATTTTTATTTTGTTAAGATGAGTAACAATTTCAGTGTGAAATTATTAAAAATTAAAACTGTAAGAAGTTGTGTATCATGAACAAAGTAGTACACTGTTTGCTATTCTGTCGATCTATGCAAATAGCAAATGTAGGATTCAGATGCGTAGGAGTAAAAATTGCTCTACATAACTCAATTCTATTAATTGTTTCTTTGTTGTTAGTAATATAAAATTTTAGTGGTGAATTTTCGAAGAATGTAGTAAACTTTTCAAAAAATATTGAAACTCAATTTCTACTAATTCGTGACTTCTAAACTCTAATTGAAAGTATTAGAATATTTCATTTTTCATACAAGCTAGATTTGATATAAAATCGTGCATTGAATCGGAAAATAATCACATCAACTTAAGTTAGTCCAAGGCACGGCATTACTCGTATATGCTGACTGTACCTGTTTTAGAAGTTGCATGAAAAGGCTTTTGGAACATGTTTCTAGGAAAGAAAATTGCAGAAGCTTTGTGGAAAAGTGATATAAGCAATCAATTAAGAATTGGAGAGAAGCCAGTAAATCCCATAGGAAATAACCGAATGGTAAACCATTTCAAAGTCACCATGCTTATGCCTTGGTCACATTTGCTCCGATTTTCACGACGGCGCCCAGTCGATTGAGAATTTTGTTCAAAAGTGAATACAATATTGAGCATAACACTCAATCGGGCGGGCGCCGGCCGATGAATCGGAGCAAATGCGACCCAGACATTAATGTAAAGTAAGTCTATATCTTCACAAAAGGAAAACTGCAAAAAGTGCCTGATAAACAAGGGAAGTGACGAGGTAGATATAAATTTATACATACTTGACTGCAAACCTTTGGAGAGTGCTACATGTACCACAAAGGAATAATGAAAACAGTCGAGGTAATTAAAATGTTCATGTGTACATTTTAACATTTGAAAATGAAAGGAACATGTGCCTAGGGACGAGAAGATTAAAGTTACATGCTTCACAAGACCTTCGAAATCGTACAATTACCACGTGCAAATAATGGAGTGTCATATAATTGTTATCTGAATTGACAATAATAGTAAGTTGGCTCTTACTGATTATGCTGATTGTGCCTGTTTTAGAAGTAGCATGAAAAGGCTTTTGGAACAGGTCTTGGTTCAATGAATATGTGGGTTTCTGGGAAAGAAAATTGCAGAATCTTTGGAGAAAAGTGATATAAGCAATCAATTAAGAATTGGAGAGAAGCCAGTAAATCCCATAGGAAATAACCGAATGGTAAACCATTTCAAAGTCACCATGCTTATGCCTTGGTCACATTTGCTCCGATTTTCACGACGGCGCCCAGTCGATTGAGAATTTTGTTCAAAAGTGAATACAATATTGAGCATAACACTCAATCGGGCGGGCGCCGGCCAATGAATCGGAGCAAATGTGACCCAGTCATTAATGTAAAGTAAGTCTATATCTTCACAAAGGGAAAACAGAACAAAGTGCCTGATAAACAAGGGAAGTGACGAGGTAGATATCAATTTATTCATAATTGACCGCAAACCTATGAAGAGTGCTACATGTACCACAAAGGAATAATGAAAACAGTCGAGGTAATTTAATGGTTATGTGTACATAAAAACATTTGAAAATGAAAGGAAAATGAAAGGAACATGTGCATAGGGACGAGAAGATTAAAGTTACATGCTTCACAAGACCTTCGAAATCGTACAATTACCACGTGCGAATAATGAAGTGTCATATAATTGTTTTCTGAATTGACAATAATAGTAAGTTGGCTCTTACTAATTATGCTGATTGTGCCTGTTTTAGAAGTTGGATGAAAATGGAAAGTTTCCCATACTCGCTTGCCAGTTTGGTTTTCATTTATGAAAACTTCATACCTTGGTAACCCAAGATGTGAAAACCTCATATACCTTAAATATCCAAGATGTTTAAACTACCATGGTTATCCTAAATGGTATCTAAGATGTAAAAACTTCATACCTTGGTAATCTAAGATGTGAAAACGTCATACCTTTGTTATCCAGTATGTGAAAACCTCGATTCATATCTTGGTAATCAAAGATTTGAAAACTTTATACCTCGGTAATCCAAGATGTGTTTTTGCTGACAGTGATCAACAACGAACCCGTATTTAGGAAAACATCAGAGATGAATTAAATGAAGTATTGTAAAATGCCCATAAACTGAGCTTGAGGCTGTCTGATGGCTTTGCTATTTGTACATGGTTTAATGGTAATAGTGCCTACGTGCCATAAAAATATATGCTATTTCAATCAAACCACAGAATATTAATCTATGGTTTTCAGTAACATTTCAAAAGCATAAAGACAGGGTCTGCATAAACAGATAATTTTATGCTGTTATTTCAACTATATTAATTAGTATATACAAAGCAAAATGAAACCACAGACCATAGTTTAATGTATTGAATAAATATTTATTTCCATCTTAAAAAGGCGTATTTATTCCACATTTGTCGTGTCCTTTGAACGGAGAAAAGTCAATCCAAAGGTAAGTTGAAAAATCTAGTTTTATTCAATGGAAATGACAAATGGCATTAAAATCGACAATAATTACCTATAAAATGTAACTCTTTAATCGCTCATTTGATATTGATCAATATAATATAATGTAAATTTTAGCCTCTGACTAACTCCTCAAGAATTTTTTTTTATTGTTAGGTGTCATATTGTTAAGAAATGAAATACCTTTAAATGATATGTAATATATGACATGGATTAACATATAAATATATGTTTTTCTAACTTGGGTATTACTTTTTGGCCCACTCTCAATATAATGATCATATAATTATGAAGTATGGATGCCACCATCCAACAATGGACTCGACCTTTCGTGTACGGTTAAATGATGTAATTCAATGAAAAGTAAAATATCGAAAAAGCACTTCAGTTCGCCATTTTTAAAAATAATGTAACTTGTTTGCCTGATACTGACCGGGTAATTGATTACATATTATATTCCAGACCGAAGCAGTTTCGCCCAGATTAGTGTGAAAGTGATTAACCATACGGATGTTTAACATAGAATCGTACTTGGCAATATGTAAGCACATTAATCAATGATTTTAGTTTTACCACAGAATATAGAACTTGATTTTGAATTGCAATATAAAAGCAGATCTTCTGTGAATTTAGGATCGCTGGTTGCGATTTTGACCTACCTCATATTGTTGTTTATCAAAAAGCAATTATAAACTATTGATAATCAAGGCTATATCTTATTCCATTGCCAATAATTGATATTTCCTTGGTTTAGGTGTATTGTGTATTCACACGGGTAGAGCTGAAAAACAATGCAGAGGCTCTGTATGGAAGGAGACAGGTCAGAAATTTATATGTGTAAATATAAATTTGAATGTAAACATGATGGGTGTGGTGTGAGATCTTGCAACATGTCTTTACAATATATTCAGACATTCCAATTGGATCTCAACAAATCAGTTTAGAAAAGTATAGTGCGTTAAATGTATTCGTATATGAGTAGAAAAATGAAAAATGTGCATTGACTGGGTAATGATACTATAATATATATGCAAAATATATGCTAAAGATATTTTGAAATGTAACAAAATAAAATAAAGTAATATAATTATATCTCTTATGTTTCTTTTGTACAGACACAGAAAATTTGGCGCTAGGGAAACCTTCCTCACAATCTTCGCAATTCGATGCTGGTCGTGCTGTTGACGGTGTTGAAGATGGTGACTGGGGCCATGGGTCATGTATGCACACAGACTTCGAGAACAAACCATGGTGGATGGTTGACCTACAGGCAGTTTATCCCATTGGATCTGTCAAGTTATCAAACAGACAGTGTGGGGAAGACAATTGCGGTGGTGGACACTCCGACATTGTTGAAGGTGACCATCAAGCTAATTTAGTTTAAACAGGCAATGCGCCTATTTTGAAGGAAAAGGGACAAAATATTATTTGAGACATGTCACTCACACAGTCAATCAAATATGATAAAAACTTTAATTTGGGTCAATACTGAAGTGAAAAAAAATTACTCGCATAGAAAACAGCATTTGCAGTTCAGAGATCAAAAGAAGTGAATTACCACTTTTCACAAAGTGCATGTTTTTAAATAACTCTTGGATTAAAAGGTGGCGCATGGCTGAAAATCCTATCATAAATGAATGGAAAATTAATGCAAACAACAATCTCATCTTTCTATGACATTGCTAAAAACTTGACATATATAAATTGATAGATCAAAAATATTGTTTCATGATCTAGTGTCAACTCTGACGTGGTATGTACGTTTGAGCTGTTTTTGGTGTCAAATGAAAGATCATATACTTATTTATCCATTGGAAATACAATGAAGATCAAAAGTGAGACTTCATTTACGCACTTTTTCCCTTTAAATAAAATTAATTGAATATACAGACAGGTTCCCTGGCACTTAACATTCATATTACAGGTAATTCATGTTTGAATGGTCTGTTGGGTACATATATATATAAACACATATCGTTTAAGATTATGGTTAAGAAATTGCAAGAGTGGAGTTGAAAGTACAATGTAATCATCAAGCTATTTCAGCTGAATAACAATTTGTAGAACACTCAGTCTTGTTACTTGGCAATTTACACTCATTTGGCAGGAAAATTGTTATGTCAATCTATCAGATACATTAAACTGAGGTGGATCCCGTCTATGGCATTAATAGTTGAGAAATAGGGATCGAAACCAGCCATAGTTTTTTCCTGATGACCATTGTGAATTGTTGTGTTTTATGGATTATGATGACGGCTTTGCGAACGGATGTTGACCCTTTGAATTGCCTATGGACTTCGAGGCTGGATTTTATCTATCCCACATCATTTGAGACTGAATACTCTTTTATGAGTACTATTATCTACAACTATTTTTGATGTTATGAGTATTGGCTATCAATTTTTTTCATTTTTTCTTCAACGTGTATTGTAATGACTTCAATATGAATGAAATGTCCCTCGGTGTTCTGAGGCCTCATTATCATCTGGTCGCAACGCAAAATCGCATGCGAATCGCATCGCAAGACATCGCAACGCAACTATTTCCCAAAAATGTTATTATCATTCCATCGCATCGCAAGTCTGACGCAAAGTTATCGATTTTCTGATCGCAACTAAACAAAAAGTTGCGACGACGTTTACCCTGTCGCAAATCAAATCGCAAATCTATGTTAATGGATATTTTGCGGTGTTTTATATCGGTCGTTTCTCTACCTGTTAAGTATTAATCAATAGTATCGAAGTAATTGTTAAATTTTATTTATTTAATATGATTAAAATACACATTTAATTGAGCCTGTAAATCCTTAAAAATCACGTTTGTTTCTAAATATTGAGAACGCATCACATACTGTATACGTCTTAGATTGGTGCCTGCAATATTTCGTGCTCTTTGGAGCATAGGATTTTCGCCAATTAAATATTTATCTAGCTAATTAAGCTTGTTTGGTGAATTAATCTTGCCACTACTACACTAATGTTCTGAGTATTCCTAGTGTATATGTATCTCACCTACATCGTATGCAAAAGTACAAGAACACCAAGATGTTTCATTTTATTCTGGATCACCACAATCGTATTGGCCGAAGAGTATTTCGAGATAGGTTTATCCCACTCGATTCACTTAATGACATCGAGCTGCTCCAGAGATACAAAATGCCGAGAGCATTGTTAATAGAGGTTATAAACCTTTTTGAAGACGAACTGACACCAAAGAATAGGAACAATCATTTCATCCCGGGGTTTCTAAAAATGTTGATCACTATCAGATTCCTGGCAAGTGGACAACTCCAAATGTCATCAGGAGATACGTTTGGCATTAGCCAACCATACGTTTCCAATATGATTACAGAAGTTGTTACTATTATGGCAAGGTAAGTTAAGAATATGTAGTTTTCTTTTTACTATGTTTTTAAAGATTCTGACAATTCGAAACGCATAATATCGAGTGCAAATCTCAAAGACATCGTGTCTTTGCCATTTAAACCAATTTCTCGGTAGATTTTCTCTATAATTGTTTGCTTTCAACACAAAACACGATTTTGTTTAATCAATGATACATTCACAACAATGTGCTAGAGCAAAGTAGTATGGCACTTCATGAAATACATAATTGTCCCATTATTGTTGCAATGATGCATATCCTGGTAAGTTTTCATGAACAACACTATCTATATTTATTATTGGTATATCAAACTATAAAATAGCTCAGATACACCCTCAGGATACACCCCTTGTATACCAAGGGTGTGATAATACTTATACACACTCATAGAATTTAAAGAGTCTTACACAGTTAAAGAGTCTTACACCAACGTGGAGCATATTGAATTTCTTGATCTGTTGATGGTATACAATAAAGTCTTTATATTTCAAAATGCGTATGCTATAATTGCCAGAGTTTTATACATAAGAAATAGTAAAACCTGTGTACAGTGAACACCAATATGGAGCCACAAAAATTTGTTCATTGTAGGTAAGTATTTACTACATATATAGAGGCGATCTTACAGAAGTCAATGGAGTATGTGCTGAGAAGGGGTGTTCACTAGACACAGGTGTCCACTTGAGAGAGTTGTTCTCTAAGACAGGTTTCACTGACTGTAGTTTGATTGTGTTTCATACAAAATAATATGGGATAAAAGCTTACTTTAATTGATTATCAAGGGATGGCCGGAATTTTGAAAATACAGGCCCATTTTCTTTTAAAATAAGGTCCTTCAATGCCTATTAATGCCCAAAAAGGCCGACTTATTATGGCCCCACAACGTTTATAGGCAAGAAGGCATGCCCACATTTTTTTGTATTCACCTCCCGATCCCGCTCTTGAAAATGTTATTCACCTCCCGGGAATTTTTGCTAAACAAAGCTTCCTGTTTCATTCAGTTGGCTCGATATAGCGTTCTAAAATGATGTTCTTATGTGAGCAACGATATTTTGCCAAACAAAATTGAAAATTTGAAACTAAGAAGTATGAAGATTACTCTATTAAACATAGGCGATTTGTAATTCCATCATCGTGCTCTGACAGGGACAGTCAACGTCATAGAAATCTGAACAATATGCGAATGCCCTGTGATGGACATGAACACAATTATTTTGATGTTGATGTGTTTATGTTATACAATAAAACTTTTATAGTTTCAAAATGTCATAAAGTTCAGTCCTATTTTATAGACTGAATGTATTGTCTTGTTTTGTTTCATACAAAAATCAGTTTGAACTATTGATTTTATGAAGAGAGTCATGAATATCATGGGATAAAAAGCTTATTTACTGGTCGGGATTAAATATGGGTTTATGTCTTGCACAAGTGTAATGCATGCGCAACCAATCAAATCATATCAATTATTGGATTTCTATCAATTTCAACCAATCAATGTCAAAAACTAGCGCCAGTGTCCTTTTAAATTTCGCGCCAAAATACACTCTAGACTTGCGATCGCAACTTTTACGTTTTAATTGTTTTGCGATTGCTTTGCGTCTGCGATTGCGCTCAATTGATAATATCACGCATCGCATGCGTTACGAATTGCGATCGCAATCGCATCGCAGACGCAACGCAACTATTTGCGACCAGATGATAATGAGGCCTCTGGTCCTGGATTGTGATATTGGTTCTCGATTGGAGGGGGGAGAGGGATGTTAGACATTGTTTCTCTTAGCGTTAGATCATGGCTTTGGGATATATAGGGTCTACTTTTCTTATAACAGATTTACACTTACAGTTTGCTTTTCTTGTTGGGTTTCTTTAAAGTTTTTAGTCACCCTTCCCTTTGGCATTTGCGCTTATATGTTTATAAACGGTAACACATATATTTTAAAATCATGGTAGGTTGCACCACATTTTCAATGATAAAGAACGTTTGTTTGTGGCAATTCCCTTATATTATAATAAATGTGATACAAAAAAGTATGGAAAATGTGACAACTGTTTTTATTTTTCTATAGATCGTCTTTCAAACTTCAAAATTGAAGTTAGCAAAAACGCCAAAAAGTGGGAGCTGTGTACTTTTTACAGAAACGCAGCACTGCAACCCTGCAAGAAGGGTTGTCAGATGTTTTACTGCCCTAGTGGAATGAAAGGACGCTATGTTAGGGTTCAGTTGCAAGACACAAATTTCTTCACACTCTGTGAAGTTGCTGTTTTTCGGCCATCAAGTAAGTATCATTTCTCATTACCAACTTACAATAATACTTTATTTTTACTGTATTTTATTATATTCGAGGTGCTGGTGATTTGCGTAATATTTTACTGAGGTTTTGATATAGCCTATCCAAGCGCTTGGATAGGCTATTTTTGTTGAAAACACACGAGCATATAATTTGCACTGCATGGCTTATTGTTTTTAGTGATACCTTGAAAGAAACCTCATTAAAATATTACGCAATCCACTAACACCGCGGTGATAGAACAATATACTACCAATGTTCTATCATCAAAAGGGTCATAATAAGCTGTTTTGAAACATATTTTATTTAAATATCTCATAAGGATTATAAATACATAAATAAAATATTGCCTGATTGAATTACAGAGTTAAACAACCTTGCACTTGGTAAAGTTGCCACACAATCGTCACTTCATGACGGTTTTCCCCCAGCTGCCGCAGCAGTTGATGGCAACATAGATGGTGATGCTGGACATTTATCATGCATTAGCAGTGATGTTGGTGATACCAAACCATGGTGGAAGGTCGACCTGCTTTCTCAGTACGATATTGGATCTGTGGTTTTGTTTAATAGACAGTGTCGAGGAAGCGACAACTGTGGTACTAATTTAGCGAGTGTAGAAGGTACTATATCTAGTATAACTAGTATTGGCTATACTTGTTTTGCATGTTGGAGTGTTGCTCCGTGTAGCTTTATTGAACAATTGAATATATTATGATGTGCTACTTATGATGTGCTACTACTGTTTCTTCACGTACAAATATCCAAAAGTCGATGAAGCCAATAAGATAGTTAGTAAAATCAACAACGAATTGGCCAGGCATG